>CM053244.1:8590735-8622292 GCA_028583405.1 Pogonophryne albipinna
ACTCTCTATATTACTCTCTATATTACTCTCTATATCACTCTCTATATCACTCTCTATATTAATCTCTATATCACTCTCTATATACTCTCTATATCACTCTCTATATTAATCTCTATATCACTCTCTATATCACCTCTATATTAATCTCTATATCACTCTCTATATCACTCTCTATATCACTCTCTATATCACTCTCTATATTAATCTCTATATCACTCTCTATATCACTCTCTATATTACTCTCTATATCACTCTCTATATCACTCTCTATATCACTCTCTATATTACTCTCTATATTACTCTCTATATCACTCTCTATATCACTCTCTATATTAATCTCTATATCACTCTCTATATTACTCTCTATATTACTCTCTATATTACTCTCTATATTACTCTCTATATCACTCTCTATATTAATCTCTATATCACTCTCTATATTACTCTCTATATTACTCTCTATATTCTCTCTATATTACTCTCTATATCACTCTCTATATTACTCTCTATATTACTCTCTATATCACTCTCGATATCACTCTCTATATCACTCTCTATATCACTCTCTATATCACTCTCTATATTACTCTCTATATCACTCTCTATATCACTCTCTATATCACTCTCTATATTACTCTCTATATTACTCTCTATATCACTCTCTATATTAATCTCTATATCACTCTCTATATTACTCTCTATATTACTCTCTATATTACTCTCTATATCACTCTCGATATCACTCTATATCACTCTCTATATCACTCTCTATATCACTCTCTATATTACTCTCTATATTACTCTCTATATTACTCTCTATATCACTCTCTATATTACTGCTCTATATTACTCTCTATATCACTCTCTATATTACTCTCTATATCACTCTCTATATCACTCTCTATATTACTCTCTATATTACTCTCTATATCACTCTCTATATCACTCTCTATATTACTCTCTATATTACTCTCTATATCACTCTCTATATTAATCTCTATATCACTCTCTATATTACTCTCTATATTACTCTCTATATTACTCTCTATATCACTCTCTATATTAATCTCTATATCACTCTATATTACTCTCTATATTACTCTCTATATCACTCTCTATATCACTCTCTATATCACTCTCTATATTACTCTCTATATTACTCTCTATATCACTCTCTATATCACTCTCTATATTAATCTCTATATCACTCTCTATATTACTCTCTATATCACTCTCTATATTAATCTCTATATCACTCTCTATATCACTCTCTATATTAATCTCTATATCACTCTCTATATCACTCTCTATATCACTCTCTATATCACTCTCTATATTAATCTCTATATCACTCTCTATATTACTCTCTATATCACTCTCTATATCACTCTCTATATCACTCTCTATATTACTCTCTATATTACTCTCTATATTACTCTCTATATCACTCTCTATATTAATCTCTATATCACTCTCTATATTACTCTCTATATTACTCTCTATATTACTCTCTATATCACTCTCTATATTACTCTCTATATTACTCTCTATATTACTCTCTATATCACTCTCGATATCACTCTATATCACTCTCTATATCACTCTCTATCACTCTCTATATTACTCTCTATATTACTCTCTATATTACTCTCTATATCACTCTCTATATCACTCTCTATATTACTCTCTATATTACTCTCTATATTACTCTATATTACTCTCTATATCACTCTCTATATTACTCTCTATATTACTCTCTATATTACTCTCTATATTACTCTCTATATCACTCTCTATATCACTCTCTATATTACTCTCTATATACTCTCTATATCACTCTCTATTACTCTCTATATCACTCTCTATATCACTCTCTATATTACTCTCTATATTACTCTCTATATTACTCTCTATATCACTCTCTATATCACTCTCTATATTACTCTCTATATTACTCTCTATATCACTCTCTATATTACTCTCTATATCACTGCTCTATATTACTCTCTATATTACTCTCTATATTACTCTCTATATCACTCTCTATATCACTCTCTATATCACTCTCTATATCACTCTCTATATACTCTCTATATTACTCTCTATATTACTCTCTATATTACTCTCTATATCACTCTCTATATTAATCTCTATATCACTCTCTATATTACTCTCTATATCACTCTCTATATTACTCTCTATATTACTCTCTATATCACTCTCTATATCACTCTCTATATTACTCTCTATATTACTCTCTATATCACTCTCTATATTACTCTCTATATCACTGCTCTATATTACTCTCTATATCACTCTCTATATTACTCTCTATATTACTCTATATTACTCTCTATATCACTCTCTATATTACTCTCTATATCACTCTCTATATTACTCTCTATATTACTCTCTATATTACTCTCTATATCACTCTCTATATTAATCTCTATATCACTCTCTATATTACTCTCTATATTACTCTCTATATTACTCTCTATATCACTCTATATTACTCTCTATATTACTCTCTATATTACTCTCTATATCACTCTCTATATTACTCTCTATATCACTCTCTATATTACTCTCTATATCACTCTCTATATCACTCTCTATATCACTCTCTATATTACTCTCTATATTACTACTCTCTATATCACTCTCTATATACTCTATAATCACTCTCTATATCACTCTCTATATTACTCTCTATATCACTCTCTATATTACTCTCTATATCACTCTCTATATTACTCTCTATATCACTCTCTATATCACTCTCTATATTAATCTCTATATCACTCTCTATATTACTCTCTATATTACTCTCTATATTACTACTCTATATTACTCTCTATATCACTCTCTATATCACTCTCTATATTACTGCTCTATATTACTCTCTATATCACTCTCTATATCACTCTCTATATTACTGCTCTATATTACTCTCTATATCACTCTCTATATTACTCTCTATATTACTCTATATTACTCTCTATATCACTCTCTATATTACTCTCTATATCACTCTATATTACTCTCTATATTACTCTCTATATCACTCTCTATATCACTCTCTATATTACTCTCTATATTACTCTCTATATCACTCTCTATATTACTCTCTATATCACTGCTCTATATTACTCTCTATATCACTCTCTATATCACTCTCTATATTACTCTCTATATCACTCTCTATATTACTCTCTATATCACTCTCTATATCACTCTCTATATCACTCTCTATATTACTCTCTATATACTCTCTATATCACTCTCTATATTACTCTCTATATCACTCTCTATATCACTCTCTATATTACTCTCTATATTACTCTCTATATTACTCTCTATATCACTCTCTATATCACTCTCTATATTACTCTCTATATTACTCTCTATATCACTCTCTATATTACTCTCTATATCACTGCTCTATATTACTCTCTATATTACTCTCTATATTACTCTCTATATCACTCTCTATATTACTCTCTATATTACTCTCTATATCACTCTCTATATTACTCTCTATATCACTGCTCTATATTACTCTCTATATCACTCTCTATATTACTCTCTATATTACTCTATATTACTCTCTATATCACTCTCTATATTACTCTCTATATCACTCTCTATATTACTCTCTATATTACTCTCTATATCACTCTCTATATCACTCTCTATATTACTCTCTATATTACTCTCTATATCACTCTCTATATTACTCTCTATATCACTCTCTATATTACTCTCTATATTACTCTCTATATTACTCTCTATATCACTCTCTATATTACTCTCTATATCACTCTCTATATTACTCTCTATATTACTCTCTATATCACTCTCTATATTACTCTCTATATCACTGCTCTATATTACTCTCTATATCACTCTCTATATTACTCTCTATATTACTCTATATTACTCTCTATATCACTCTCTATATTACTCTCTATATCACTCTCTATATTACTCTCTATATTACTCTCTATATTACTCTCTATATCACTCTCTATATTACTCTCTATATCACTGCTCTATATTACTCTCTATATCTCTCTATATTTACTCTCTATATTACTCTATATTACTCTCTATATCACTCTCTATATTACTCTCTATATCACTCTCTATATTACTCTCTATATTACTCTCTATATCACTCTCTATATCACTCTCTATATTACTCTCTATATTACTCTCTATATCACTCTCTATATTACTCTCTATATCACTGCTCTATATTACTCTCTATATTACTCTCTATATTACTCTCTATATCACTCTCTATATTACTCTCTATATTACTCTCTATATTACTCTCTATATCACTCTCTATATTAACTCTCTATATCACTCTCTATATTACTCTATATTACTCTCTATATCACTCTCTATATTACTCTCTATATCACTCTCTATATTACTCTCTATATTACTCTCTATATTACTCTCTATATCACTCTCTATATTAATCTCTATATCACTCTCTATATTACTCTCTATATTACTCTCTATATTACTCTCTATATCACTCTCTATATTACTCTCTATATTACTCTCTATATTACTCTATATCACTCTCTATATTACTCTCTATATTACTCTCTATATTACTCTCTATATCACTGCTCTATATTACTCTCTATATTACTCTCTATATTACTCTCTATATCACTCTCTATATTACTCTCTATATTACTCTCTATATCACTCTCTATATTACTCTCTATATCACTGCTCTATATTACTCTCTATATCACTCTCTATATTACTCTCTATATTACTCTATATTACTCTCTATATTACTCTCTATATCACTCTCTATATCACTCTCTATATCACTCTCTATATTACTCTCTATATCACTGCTCTATATTACTCTCTATATCACTCTCTATATTACTCTCTATATACTCTCTATATTACTCTCTATATCACTCTCTATATTACTCTCTATATTACTCTCTATATTACTCTCTATATCACTCTCTATATTACTCTCTATATTACTCTCTATATTACTCTCTATATCACTGCTCTATATTACTCTCTATATTACTCTCTATATTACTCTCTATATCACTCTCTATATTACTCTCTATATTACTCTCTATATCACTCTCTATATTACTCTCTATATCACTGCTCTATATTACTCTCTATATCACTCTCTATATTACTCTCTATATTACTCTATATTACTCTCTATATTACTCTCTATATTACTCTCTATATCACTCTCTATATTACTCTCTATATTACTCTCTATATCACTCTCTATATTACTCTCTATATCACTGCTCTATATTACTCTCTATATCACTCTCTATATCACTCTCTATATTACTCTCTATATTACTCTCTATATCACTCTCTATATTACTCTCTATATCACTCTCTATATTACTCTCTATATTACTCTATATTACTCTCTATATTACTCTCTATATCACTCTCTATATCACTCTCTATATTACTCTCTATATCACTCTCTATATTACTCTCTATATTACTCTCTATATCACTCTCTATATCACTCTCTATATTACTCTCTATATCACTCTCTATATTACTCTCTATATTACTCTCTATATCACTCTCTATATTACTCTCTATATCACTCTCTATATTACTCTCTATATCAATCTCTATATCACTCTCTATATCACTCTCTATATCACTCTCTATATTACTCTCTATATCACTCTCTATATTACTCTCTATATCACTCTCTATAGTACTCTCTATATCACTCTCTATATCACTCTCTATATTACTCTCTATATCACTCTCTATATTACTCTCTATATTACTCTCTATATCACTCTCTATATTACTCTCTATATTACTCTCTATATTACTCTCTATATTACTACTCTATATCACTCTCTATATTACTCTCTATATCACTCTCTATATTACTCTCTATATCACTCTCTATATCACTCTCTATATCACTCTCGATATCACTCTCTATATCACTCTCTATATTACTCTCTATATTACTCTCTATATTACTCTCTATATTACTCTCTATATCACTCTCTATATTACTCTCTATATTACTCTCTATATCACTCTCTATATTACTCTCTATATCACTCTCTATATTACTCTCTATATTACTCTCTATATTACTCTCTATATCACTCTCTATATTAATCTCTATATCACTCTCTATATTACTCTCTATATTACTCTCTATATTACTCTCTATATCACTCTCTATATTACTCTCTATATTACTCTCTATATTACTCTCTATATCACTCTCTATATTACTCTCTATATCACTCTCTATATTACTCTCTATATCACTCTCTATATCACTCTCTATATCACTCTCTATATTACTCTCTATATTACTCTCTATATCACTCTCTATATTACTCTCTATATCACTCTCTATATCACTCTCTATATTACTCTCTATATTACTCTCTATATTACTCTCTATATCACTCTCTATATTACTCTCTATATCACTGCTCTATATTACTCTCTATATTACTCTCTATATTACTCTCTATATCACTCTCTATATTACTCTCTATATCACTCTCTATATCACTCTCTATATTACTCTCTATATTACTCTCTATATTACTCTCTATATCACTCTCTATATTAATCTCTATATCACTCTCTATATTACTCTCTATATCACTCTCTATATTACTCTCTATATTACTCTCTATATCACTCTCTATATCACTCTCTATATTACTCTCTATATTACTCTCTATATCACTCTCTATATTACTCTCTATATCACTGCTCTATATTACTCTCTATATCACTCTCTATATTACTCTCTATATTACTCTCTATATCACTCTCTATATTACTCTCTATATCACTCTCTATATCACTCTCTATATTACTCTCTATATCACTCTCTATATTACTCTCTATATTACTCTCTATATCACTCTCTATATTAATCTCTATATCACTCTCTATATTACTCTCTATATCACTGCTCTATATTACTCTCTATATCACTCTCTATATTACTCTCTATATTACTCTATATTACTCTCTATATCACTCTCTATATTACTCTCTATATTACTCTCTATATTACTCTCTATATCACTCTCTATATCACTCTCGATATCACTCTCTTTATCACTCTATATCACTCTCTATATCACTCTCTATATCACTCTCTATATCACTCTCTATATTACTCTCTATATCACTCTCGATATCACTCTCTTTATCACTCTCTATATCACTCTCTATATCACTGCTCTATATCACTCTCTATATCACTCTCTATATCACTCTCTATATCACTCTCTATATCACTCTCTATATCACTGCTCTATATCACTCTCTATATCACTCTCTATATCACTGCTCTATATCACTCTCTATATCACTCTCTATATCACTCTCTATATCACTCTCTTTTTGACTTAAAATGTTCTGAGATTTCCTCCAAAGATATTATATTAGAACTTTCTTATTTTCTTAGAACTTTTCATTTTTTTCTGAGTTATTGCTCAAATTATTCCAATTCTTAATAAATGTCATATTTTTAAGAAAATAGTAAATAGTTAACAAATTATTTTGTTATCATCTCTGCCTTTGACATATATTTATCTTTCCCTAAACTTTTTTATCCTATTATTTTCAATTTGTTACGTCATATATATCTTTCTCAAAATATTCCAACTTTTTACTAAAAAGAATCTGATTTTCCCTGATTTAGGACTTTGTGCTGATTTAGGTTTTTTTTCTCTAACTATTTATTTTTTCCTAGACTTTTTACTCTTGTTTTCTCCAAATATTTGACATTCGACCCAAATTATTCCTCCTTTCTCCTCTAAACGTTCTGCTCGTCTCCCCCGGGTGCTGTCAGTGTGCTGCCGGGATCCTTCAGCTGCTGGAGGTGGCTAAATCCAGCGTCCCCCCCCCCGCCTGGAGCCGGACCCCCGCGGTGCTGAGAGCCACCGCCGGACTGAGACTGCTGGAAGGGGGGCGAGCGAGAGAGCTGCTGACGAGGGTACACACACACACACACACACACACACTCACAGAGAGAGACACACACAGTGATGAAACAACATTTTGTTGTATGCTATTTTAGTTTTTGTGTGTGTGTGTGTGTGTGTGTGTGTGTGTGTGTGTGTGTGTGTGTGTGTGTGTGTGTGTGTGTGTGTGTGTGTGTGTGTGTGTGTGTGTGTGTGTGTGTGTGTGTGTGTGTGTGTGTGTGTGTGTGTGTGTGTGTGTGTGTGTGTGTGTGTGTGTGTGTGTGTGTGTGTGTGTGTGTGTGTGTGTGTGTGTGTGTGTGTGTGTGTGTGTGTGTGTGTGTGTGTGCAGGTGATGGCTCTGTTCGTGGATTCTCCCTTCCTCTCTCGAGACGACAGCGTGTCCATCATGGATGGCACAGACGAAGGTACCCTCACATTAACATATATATATATCTTATATATATTTATTAGCAGGTGGATGTGATCACCTGACCGCCCCCCCATCTCTCTCCTCTCCATGACTTTATTAGATTACACCACTTTATCTTTCATTCCTTTAATCCCGACTCTGATTTCCCCCACGAACTCGCCAATAACACGCAGATTAGAGGCAGGATTAAAACCAAAGAAGGAGAGAGCAGGAGAGCTGCTGCAGAGGAGCAGTGACTCTCCCAGTGACTCCTCCCAGTGACTCCTCCCAGTGACTCCTCCCAGATTCATCCAGTGCCTCCTCCCAGTGACTCTCCCAGTGACTCCTCCCAGTGACTCCTCCCAGTGACTCCTCCCAGTGACTCCTCCCAGTGACTCCTCCCAGTGACTCCTCCCAGATTCATCCAGTGACTCCTCCCAGTGACTCCTCCCAGATTCATCCAGTGCCTCCTCCCAGTGACTCCTCCCAGATTCACCCAGTGATTCCTCCCAGTGACTCCTCCCAGTGACTCCTCCCAGATTCATCCAGTGACTCCTCCCAGTGACTCCTCCCAGATTCACCCAGTGACTCCTCCCAGTGACTCCTCCCAGATTCACCCAGTGACTCCTCCCAGTGACTCCTCCCAGTGACTCCTCCCAGATTCATCCAGTGCCTCCTCCCAGTGACTCCTCCCAGTGACTCCTCCCAGATTCATCCAGTGCCTCCTCCCAGTGACTCCTCCCAGATTCACCCAGTGATTCCTCCCAGTGACTCCTCCCAGATTCATCCAGTGACTCCTCCCAGTGACTCCTCCCAGATTCACCCAGTGACTCCTCCCAGTGACTCCTCCCAGTGACTCCTCCCAGATTCACCCAGTGACTCCTCCCAGTGACTCCTCCCAGATTCACCCAGTGACTCCTCCCAGTGACTCCTCCCAGTGACTCCTCCCAGATTCATCCAGTGCCTCCTCCCAGTGACTCCTCCCAGTGACTCCTCCCAGATTCACCCAGTGACTCCTCCCAGTGACTCCACCCAGATTCACCCAGTGACTCCTCCCAGTGACTCCTCCCAGTGACTCCTCCCAGTGACTCCTCCCAGATTCACCCAGTGACTCCTCCCAGTGACTCCTCCCAGATTCACCCAGTGACTCCTCCCAGTGACTCCTCCCAGATTCACCCAGTGACTCCTCCCAGTGACTCCTCCCAGTGACTCCTAGTTACTCCCAGTTACTTCCATCATAACTGTTATAAACATCTTTAGTTACAATTTAAACAATAACTTAAGCATATTTCATTTACCATGAAATGATTTACTTTCATCACCAGTGTATTTTAACTACTGATAAATAATTATCTTTTTAAACAACACATCTTACATTCAAGTAGAAATAAACAAATTATACACTGTATATTTTTTAACTACCATTTTAACAGTTTTTAACCACTTTTTAACAGTTATTCTTAACATGAACAGAGCTGCAGCTAATGAAATGAATTAACTAAAGAGAGAGGCTTTAAGTAAACCAAGAGCAATGCTCCCTTAATATGTAGCTATGCTATCAGCTTCTGTTCTATAGAACTAACAAGTGGTGTTAGCCGTTAGCTTCTGCTAGCATTTAGCATAAGCTCACAGTTAGCGCTAGCTAGCATATCTAGCTCGTGATTAGCATAAGCTAACGATCTTAATTCAATATTTTTACAATGATACAATGTGCGCCAAAGTACATACATAAAAAACACAAGACATCACTTTCATAACCCCGATTGGTTTTTATATGACATGTATTTTGACAATAAAAACAAAAACGAACTGTCACTGTGAAGTCCACTGAGACAAATGTAACATTTGTGATATTGGGCTATATAAATAAACATTGATTGATTGACATTGATTGATTGATTGTCATATTAGCAGGCTAGCCCTTCAAAGTGCTAACGAAGAGCTGAAGCTTCAACTCACTGGAGTTTCCACACTTATACATCGACACTGGCTGTCGTCTTCTAGTTTGGATTCACACAGGGGTTCTGGTTAAATAATACTCTGTTAACTATCATAGTTTGAGTACAAATAACCACTTTTTTAATGCCAATATCTCCAACTATACTAAGAGCTGCTCGACTGTTGTCTCTGCGTCTTCAGGTATAAAGGGGGTAAAGTAAGAGGTACAGAGGACCGAGGGTGTGGATAGCTTAAAGGTGAGGAGCAGAATCTTATAAGAAGGAAGAGGGTCTCACTGACAGGCAGAAGGCTTGGATTTCAGTATCAGGTCCGATATTACATGTGTGTGGTGCAGTGGGTTGAGCGTTGGTGTTCGGTCAGGCGGTCACAGGTTCAAACCCCTCAGCATGTCGTTGTGTCCCTGAGACCCTTCACCCCAAATTGCTCCTGTGGGGATTGCCCTCAGTATTGAGTATGTGAGTCGCTTTGGATAAAAGCGTCTAACAAGTGACATGTGATGTACATCAACAGAGGGAAGTGTGAAGTGAACAGAGAGAGGGTGCGAGGGAACAGGAAGAGAAACACTGCAGGGGGTTAGGAGTTATGGTGAATCTGGTGTATCTTGTTATCAAAGAATGACATTAGGGCGTTACGATAGAGTACTGATGTTACCCAGAGTTGATCTTATAGACCAGGCATGGGCAAACTAAGGCCCGCGGGTCATATACGGCCCGTTGGGCTTTTGAATCCGGCCTGCCGAATATATAGACACAATTTACCTTTGCTGGAGTCTGGTCTATTCTCTCAGCTGGCCCCACTCGGCAACCCGGCAAGGTCGGCGAGTACAAGTTGTAACAAGCAGTAGCGGTGAGCAAAGTGACTAGAACGCGACCACACACTTATAAAAACACTTATATCAAGTCAGGCAACATTAACCAGCTTAGTGTGATTCTGTTTATTTGACCTTACTTTAATAACCATCCGTTCACTGTTATTGACCATTGTGAAAAGGCAGATGTTTTCCTTTTGTTTTGTATTATTGCAGCTATCGGATGGAATCAATACATGGGCTACATGTGGCCATCACAAGTCAAATCATAACGAAAACTACGCCGGTAAAATATGCGTGTAGAAAACGGCTTATGCCACAAAATGATAGCAACAAGTAGTCAATTTGATTAGCTTCGGTTGCTATGCTAACATCACCTGTAGAATGCCAGAGAAACTTTCATAACAGCGTTGTGATGCCAAACAGCTTTCAGACTAAAACACATTCACTGATGGGGATGGGGGATATTTATCAGCTGTAGGGCTGCAACAAACGACTAATTTGATAATCGATTAATCTATCGATTAATGAAACGATTAATCGACTATTCGGACTATTACTGTATGCCTTGCACAATTTCTCAAACGCTCTTATTTAGCAATCAACTTTTAGATTTAGCTTGAGGTTGTTTTAGGCATGTGGAAACTAACAATGAAGACAATAAAGATGAATACTTGATTCAAAAATACATATATTATTAAATTAACTTAACAAATTGTGAACAAAATTAACATTGCTTTTTATTTAAAGGGGGGGTAGGTAAGTTTCAGAGACCGGCTCGAGTGCACTAAAATTTGAAAGTACGCAGCCGAAAAGAATCCGCCCCTTCCTTCAGACTTCCTTACAGAGCACCTCCTCCAACACACATGAACGCGCACATGACTTAGGTTGGCTCTATAGTTCAGGGGAATTGTAAACCATACAAAACAGATAATTACCTGTCCAAGAGAAAAAGAGCGACCACGGCGTCAGATTTCAACTCGGTGTGTCTGGGGGTTATTCCCTGTCTTTATTCAAGAGCGTGGTATTTACATTTGAGAGCATACTTTATTGATTTCCTTCACTCAAACCCTGTCATCGCACCAAAGACAAACCAAAGAGTAACCGCCCTTACGGGACGCTGTAATAAGTAAAGCGAACGCACCCGCAAGGACACCTGGCCTCCTATTGGTTGAGGGATTTTGACAGGATTGTTGCACAAAAGTTTCGAGCGCGCACAGAATAAATCTGAGAGCAGAACAAATCTGTAAGCAGCAATATATCTGAGTGCAAGCGTACAGTTTGAGCAGAAGCAGATCTAAGTGCAAGCAGGCACTATTTGAGTGCGAGGACAGGGTGAGGGAAATAAATACATAAAGTATGCTCTCAAATTTAAATACCACGCTCTTGAATAAAGATAGGGAATAACCCCCATAGGTGTGTTCCATCAGTAGTCGTCATCGTTGAAAAGCAACTCCGATATTGACTCTGGTTTGAATTCTCCTAGTTTCCACTTTGTTTTTGTTCCTAATTTGCTCCGTTACATTATTTCTTTTGCCACCAGTAGACGATGTTGAACCTAACTCTGCCATGGTGAAAGTGGCCGCCTGTTGCTGGCGAGTCATTGAAGTACTGCTGCAATGCACGCCCAATGAGGGCACGCCCAATGAGGGCACGAGATACATTTGTGCGTGCACGAGATGGAAGGCTGACAGACAGGACGGCACGGCTAAACGGATTGGTCGTACTTTTTACAGTACTACGGCTTCCAGAGATGACATTTCTTTATGGATTTGTTGTCAAAGCACTTCAGATATTCATTGCTATCGGGATGTTGAGAGCATTCCATGGAATATAACAAAAAGTGTATCTCGAGCCGGTTTCTCAAACTTACCTACCCCCCCTTTAAATAAAATAAATAATATTTCACATCAAAAGAAACAACAATGTTTTAACAAATGGTATTAAATAATGTGATGACAGAACTGTGAACAGAACAGCTGAAACTTTAACAAAATAAAGAGTAACTCTGTTTCCTCTAATCATTAACCCATGTTTGTATCATGGAGTTAACTCCGTGTGTTGCTGCTAGCATACATAACATACCTGACGTGGAAACGTTACTCGTGGATGGGGGGGGGGGGGCTACAGAGCTGCTAGAAAGACAGTTGAACCCGGTGCATTCCTCCGTCTGGATGTGGAGCACTTTTGCTAAATGTTTAGACACATTGCTCGTGTTACCGCCCTTACATGCTAAACTCTTATTGCACTTTTGGTAACGAGCATTGTCCACATCGAGACGGGTAAAGTTTAACCACACCTCGGAGCGCTTCTCTCCGCCATCTCCGCAGTGTGTTGCTGCATGGAGCAGCTGCGTGTGTGTAAACAGCCCCGCCCCCTCGCACACAGATGGGGGAGAGAGATCTCGTCTCGATTTTTTTTTTTTGCATGTTAGAAACGAGTTGGCGACACTAAGACTGCGATATAATGTTTATGTAGCAATAATACATGATATAATTTTTAAATGTCTCCAGTACCGATAAAAAGACCGATAACGTTGGAGCTTAACGGCGCGTAAAACACACGTGATGACGTCACCAACTAATCGACGACTGCATTAGTTGGCAACTCATTTGGTCATCGATTTTAATCGATTAAGTCGATTAGTTGTTGCACCCCTAATCAGCTGCTTGTGTGACAGTCAGACAATGAAAACTTTACAGCGGCCGCTGCCGCGAGTAAACGGGAGAATAAACTCAAATTTAAAACTCATAGTGGCCCCCGAGCCAAAAAGTTTGCCCACCCCTGTTATAGACGTTACCGTGTTGATCTTATAGAGGTTACCGTGTTGATCTTATGGACGTTACCGTGTTGATCTTATGGACGTTACCGTGTTGATCTTATGGAGGTTACCGTGGTGATCTTATGGAGGTTACCGTGGTGATCTTATGGAGGTTACCGTGGTGATCTTATGGAGGTTACCGTGTTGATCTTATGGAGGTTACCGTGTTGATCTTATGGAGGTTACCGTGGTGATCTTATGGAGGTTACCGTGGTGATCTTATGGAGGTTACCGTGTTGATCTTATGGAGGTTACCGTGTTGATCTTATGGAGGTTACCGTGGTGATCTTATGGACGTTACCGTGGTGATCTTATGGAGGTTACCGTGGTGATCTTATGGAGGTTACCGTGTTGATCTTATGGAGGTTACCGTGTTGATCTTATGGAGGTTACCGTGTTGATCTTATGGAGGTTACCGTGGTGATCTTATGGAGGTTACCGTGTTGATCTTATGGAGGTTACCGTGTTTATCTTATAGCGGTTACCGTGTTGATCTTATGGAGGTTACCGTGTTGATCTTATGGAGGTTACCGTGTTGATCCTATGGACGTTACCGTGTTGATCTTATGGAGGTTACCGTGTTGATCTTATGGAGGTTACCGTGTTGATCTTATGGAGGTTACCGTGTTGATCTTATGGAGGTTACCGTGGTGATCTTATGGAGGTTACCGTGTTGATCTTATGGAGGTTACCGTGTTGATCCTATGGAGGTTACCGTGTTGATCTTATGGAGGTTACCGTGTTGATCTTATGGAGGTTACCGTGTTGATCCTATGGAGGTTACCGTGTTGATCCTATGGAGGTTACCGTGTTGATCTTATGGACGTTACCGTGTTGATCTTATGGACGTTACCGTGTTGATCTTATGGACGTTACCGTGTTGATCTTATGGAGGTTACCGTGTTGATCTTATGGAGGTTACCGTGTTGATCCTATGGAGGTTACCGTGTTGATCTTATGGACGTTACCGTGTTGATCCTATGGACGTTACCGTGTTGATCTTATGGACGTTACCGTGTTGATCCTATGGACGTTACCGTGTTGATCTTATGGACGTTACCGTGTTGATCTTATGGACGTTACCGTGTTGATCTTATGGAGGTTACCGTGTTGATCTTATGGAGGTTACCGTGTTGATCTTATGGAGGTTACCGTGTTGATCCTATGGAGGTTACCGTGTTGATCTTATGGACGTTACCGTGTTGATCTTATGGACGTTACCGTGTTGATCCTATGGAGGTTACCGTGTTGATCTTATGGAGGTTACCGTGTTGATCTTATGGAGGTTACCGTGTTGATCTTATGGAGGTTACCGTGTTGATTTTATGGAGGTTACCGTGTTGATCTTGTGGAGGTTACCGTGTTGATCTTGTGGAGGTTACCGTGTTGATCTTGTGGAGGTTACCGTGTTGATCTTATGGAAGTTACCGTGTTGATCTTATGGAGGTTACCGTGTTGATTTTATGGATGTTTCGGTCAGATATCTGCCAGATGTTGGCTGCTGTTTGACCCTCCTCTCCCACCACAATGCCCACCAAAGCCTCTGTAATGTATAATGTATAATACATTAATGATAATGCATGCTGGAGCTGCACACATCACATGTGTAGCACCCCCACTATAATCCAATCCTTCAGAAAGTAGTTCATAGAAGCAATTATTGGGCGGGATAATGTCCCGGTAATCTTGGAGGATTATTATCCCGGTTCCTCCGACCTGGTTCTGCTCCTGCGAGGATCAGCTCGTTACTAAAAGTCTTTAAATGATTACTGAATTATCTGCGGGCCTCTAATGGACGCCCTCCTCGGTCTTGGAGTCATCCGGCGCGCAGATTAGCGTTAGCATGCAGCGACTTATTGTTAATGCAGCAGGCGAGCGAGGCCTAAGTGCCGTTTTTAGCTCCGTGTTTGAGCTCACGGTGAACGCTGATGTTTGTTTTGTTTGGAAAATGGCTTCTTAGAGGTAAAGCCTCATGATACCGTTTCTGAGAGAGAGGGGTCAGATGGCACGAGGAAAAAAGCTCTAATGCTAAAGCCACTAATGTCGCCTGCAGTGACCTCAATCACAGCTGTACATTTCAGACCTTCATCTACAGCACCCTGTCTCCATCAAACCACATCTACAGCACCCTGTCTCCATCAAACCACATCTACAGCACCCTGTCTCCATCAAACCACATCTACAGCACCCTGTCTTCATCAAACCACATCTACAGCACCCTGTCTTCATCAAACCACATCTACAGCACCCTGTCTTCATCAAACCACATCTACAGCACCCTGTCTCCATCAAACCACATCTACAGCACCCTGTCTCCATCAAACCACATCTACAGCACCCTGTCTTCATCAAACCACATCTACAGCACCCTGTCTTCATCAAACCACATCTACAGCACCCTGTCTTCATCAAACCACATCTCCAGCACCCTGTCTTCATCAAACCACATCTACAGCACCCTGTCTCCATCAAACCACATCTACAGCACCCTGTCTTCATCAAACCACATCTACAGCACCCTGTCTTCATCAAACCACATCTCCAGCACCCTGTCTCCATCAAACCACATCTACAGCACCCTGTCTTCATCAAACCACATCTACAGCACCCTGTCTCCATCAAACCACATCTACAGCACCCTGTCTTCATCAAACCACATCTCCAGCACCCTGTCTTCATCAAACCACATCTACAGCACCCTGTCTCCATCAAACCACATCTACAGCACCCTGTCTTCATCAAACCACATCTACAGCACCCTGTCTCCATCAAACCACATCTACAGCACCCTGTCTTCATCAAACCACATCTCCAGCACCCTGTCTTCATCAAACCACATCTACAGCACCCTGTCTCCATCAAACCACATCTACAGCACCCTGTCTTCATCAAACCACATCTACAGCACCCTGTCTCCATCAAACCACATCTACAGCACCCTGTCTCCATCAAACCACATCTACAGCACCCTGTCTCCATCAAACCACATCTACAGCACCCTGTCTCCATCAAACCACATCTACAGCACCCTGTCTTCATCAAACCACATCTCCAGCACCCTGTCTTCATCAAACCACATCTACAGCACCCTGTCTTCATCAAACCAGCACCCTGTCTCCATCAAACCACATCTACAGCACCCTGTCTCCATCAAACCACATCTACAGCACCCTGTCTCCATCAAACCACATCTCCAGCACCCTGTCTTCATCAAACCAGCACCCTGTCTCCATCAAACCACATCTACAGCACCCTGTCTCCATCAAACCACATCTACAGCACCCTGTCTTCATCAAACCACATCTCCAGCACCCTGTCTTCATCAAACCACATCTACAGCACCCTGTCTTCATCAAACCAGCACCCTGTCTCCATCAAACCACATCTACAGCACCCTGTCTCCATCAAACCACATCTACAGCACCCTGTCTCCATCAAACCACATCTACAGCACCCTGTCTTCATCAAACCACATCTACAGCACCCTGTCTCCATCAAACCACATCTACAGCACCCTGTCTTCATCAAACCACATCTCCAGCACCCTGTCTTCATCAAACCACATCTACAGCACCCTGTCTCCATCAAACCACATCTACAGCACCCTGTCTTCATCAAACCAGCACCCTGTCTCCATCAAACCACATCTACAGCACCCTGTCTCCATCAAACCACATCTACAGCACCCTGTCTCCATCAAACCACATCTACAGCACCCTGTCTCCATCAAACCACATCTACAGCACCCTGTCTCCATCAAACCACATCTACAGCACCCTGTCTTCATCAAACCACATCTCCAGCACCCTGTCTTCATCAAACCACATCTACAGCACCCTGTCTTCATCAAACCACATCTACAGCACCCTGTCTCCATCAAACCACATCTACAGCACCCTGTCTTCATCAAACCACATCTACAGCACCCTGTCTTCATCAAACCACATCTACAGCACCCTGTCTTCATCAAACCACATCTACAGCACCCTGTCTTCATCAAACCAGCACCCTGTCTCCATCAAACCACATCTACAGCACCCTGTCTCCATCAAACCACATCTACAGCACCCTGTCTTCATCAAACCACATCTCCAGCACCCTGTCTTCATCAAACCACATCTACAGCACCCTGTCTTCATCAAACCACATCTACAGCACCCTGTCTTCATCAAACCACATCTACAGCACCCTGTCTTCATCAAACCACATCTACAGCACCCTGTCTTCATCAAACCACATCTACAGCACCCTGTCTCCATCAAACCACATCTCCAGCACCCTGTCTTCATCAAACCACATCTACAGCACCCTGTCTCCATCAAACCACATCTACAGCACCCTGTCTTCATCAAACCACATCTACAGCACCCTGTCTCCATCAAACCACATCTCCAGCTCTTTAGATCTTTATTTATAGAACTATCTTCATAGAAAAACATTTAAATCCATGTATATCTTTCTTCATAACACGTTATCTTAATAAAACAAGACTTAAATGAACTTAAATCTTATCTGTTTGATATTTTTTATTCAGGGATTTCTGCCTGGATCACCGTCAACTTCCTCACTGGTGAGCACACACACACACACTCACACTCACACACACTCACACTCACACTCACACACACTATCATGTTATACATGCTGGTATAAAGATGTCAGAATAATGTGGGCAGGAAACACTGATTGCCTGTTATTGGATTATTCCCCCAGGTGACCTCCACAGAGCCGATTCCTCCACTGCTGGGATGTTAGATCTGGGAGGAGGGTCGACTCAGATCACCTTCAAGCCTCAGGACGAGGTGAGGCTGCTTTAAAGAGTCCTCTCCTGCTGGTGTTCAGGTGTATATCAGTATGTAGTGTCTCTACTTTAAAGAGTCCTCTCCAGCTGATGTTCAGGTGTATATCAGTATGTAGTGTCTCTACTTTAAAGAGTCCTCTCCAGCTGATGTTCAGGTGAGTATCAGTATGTAGTGGCTCTACTTTAAAGAGTCCTCTCCTGCTGATGTTCAGGTGTATATCAGTATGTAGTGTCTCTACTTTAAAGAGTCCTCTCCTGCTGATGTTCAGGTGTATATCAGTATGTAGTGTCTCTACTTTAAAGAGTCCTCTCCTGCTGATGTTCAGGTGTATATCAGTATGTAGTGTCTCTACTTTAAAGAGTCCTCTCCTGCTGGTGTTCAGGTGTATATCAGTATGTAGTGTCTCTACTTTAAAGAGTCCTCTCCTGCTGATGTTCAGGTGTATATCAGTATGTAGTGTCTCTACTTTAAAGAGTCCTCTCCTGCTGGTGTTCAGGTGTATATCAGTATGTAGTGTCTCTACTTTAAAGAGTCCTCTCCTGCTGATGTTCAGGTGTATATCAGTATGTAGTGTCTCTACTTTAAAGAGTCCTCTCCTGCTGATGTTCAGGTGTATATCAGTATGTAGTGTCTCTACTTTAAAGAGTCCTCTCCTGCTGATGTTCAGGTGTATATCAGTATGTAGTGTCTCTACTTTAAAGAGTCCTCTCCTGCTGATGTTCAGGTGTATATCAGTATGTAGTGTCTCTACTTTAAAGAGTCCTCTCCTGCTGATGTTCAGGTGTATATCAGTATGTAGTGTCTCTACTTTAAAGAGTCCTCTCCTGCTGATGTTCAGGTGTATATCAGTATGTAGTGTCTCTACTTTAAAGAGTCCTCTCCAGCTGGTGTTCAGGTGTATATCAGTATGTAGTGTCTCTACTTTAAAGAGTCCTCTCCTGCTGATGTTCAGGTGTATATCAGTATGTAGTGTCTCTACTTTAAAGAGTCCTCTCCTGCTGATGTTCAGGTGTATATCAGTATGTAGTGTCTCTACTTTAAAGAGTCCTCTCCTGTTGATGTTCAGGTGTATATCAGTATGTAGTGTCTCTACTTTAAAGAGTCCTCTCCTGCTGATGTTCAGGTGTACATCAGTATGTAGTGTCTATACTTTAAAGAGTCCTCTCCTGCTGATGTTAAGGTGTATATCAGTATGTAGTGTCTCTACTTTAAAGAGTCCTCTCCTGCTGATGGTCAGGTGTATATCAGTATGTAGTGTCTCTACTTTAAAGAGTCCTCTCCTGCTGATGTCCAGGTGTATATCAGTATGTAGTGTCTCTACTTTAAAGAGTCCTCTCCTGCTGATGTTCAGGTGTATATCAGTATGTAGTGTCTCTACTTTAAAGAGTCCTCTCCTGTTGATGTTCAGGTGTATATCAGTATGTAGTGTCTCTACTTTAAAGAGTCCTCTCCTGCTGATGTTCAGGTGTACATCAGTATGTAGTGTCTATACTTTAAAGAGTCCTCTCCTGCTGATGTTAAGGTGTATATCAGTATGTAGTGTCTCTACTTTAAAGAGTCCTCTCCTGCTGATGGTCAGGTGTATATCAGTATGTAGTGTCTCTACTTTAAAGAGTCCTCTCCTGCTGATGTCCAGGTGTATATCAGTATGTAGTGTCTCTACTTTAAAGAGTCCTCTCCAGCTGATGTTCAGGTGTATATCAGTGTGTAGTGTCTCTACTTTAAAGAGTCCTCTCCTGCTGATGTTCAGGTGTATATCAGTATGTAGTGTCTCTACTTTAAAGAGTCCTCTCCTGCTGATGTTCAGGTGTATATCAGTATGTAGTGTCTCTACTTTAAAGAGTCCTCTCCTGCTGATGTTCAGGTGTATATCAGTATGCAGTGTCTCTACTTTAAAGAGTCCTCTCCTGCTGATGTTCAGGTGTATATCAGTATGTAGTGTCTCTACTTTAAAGAGTCCTCTCCTGCTGATGTTCAGGTGTATATCAGTATGTAGTGTCTCTACTTTAAAGAGTCCTCTCCTGCTGATGTTCAGGTGTATATCAGTATGTAGTGTCTCTACTTTAAAGAGTCCTCTCCTGCTGATGTTCAGGTGTATATCAGTATGTAGCGTCTCTACTTTAAAGAGTCCTCTCCTGCTGATGTTCAGGTGTATATCAGTATGTAGTGTCTCTACTTTAAAGAGTCCTCTCCTGTGATGTTCAGGTGTATATCAGTATGTAGTGTCTCTACTTTAAAGAGTCCTCTCCTGCTGATGTTCAGGTGTGTATCAGTATGTAGTGTCTCTACTTTAAAGAGTCCTCTCCTGCTGATGTTCAGGTGTATATCAGTATGTAGTGTCTCTACTTTAAAGAGTCCTCTCCTGCTGATGTTCAGGTGTATATCAGTATGTAGCGTCTCTACTTTAAAGAGTCCTCCATCAGGATGCTTCCCTGTTTGAGGCTTTAATCTCTAAATGCCACAATAATCCCAAATGAACGCCCTCATCAGGAGAGAGAGAGAGGGTCTTATTTGTTATGTAGGTCATGCTGCTTTAAAAAGTGACTCTGTGTCTCCGAGCAGAAAACCATCCAGACGTCTCCCATCGACTACATCAGGTCCTTCCAGATGTTCAACAACACACACACTGTGTACACGCACAGGTACACACACACACACACACACACACACACACACACATTTTGTTTTAGATTTGAATGTTTTATACATGGCTCTCTGTTGATTGGTTATTCTTTATCAGTGAGTGTTTAGAGGCGAGCAGGAGGGCGTTATTTACTTTGTAAAAGACTGCATTTACTAAAGTACGGAATATATAAGAGCATAATGACACATCCAGAGACCGTCTGTTTGTATTAACCGCTTCAATCTCACAGAAGATCTGGGGTTTTCTTGTACATTTTCCAATTTATCCTCCAACAAGAAATATATTCTGGTGGATGTCCTCTCCTCCTATCAGTGAATAATCAGTGATTCTGTGCTCAGCTACCTGGGTCTGGGCCTGATGTCGGCTCGACTCGCTGTCCTGGGAGGAGCCCCCCCCCGTACGTACCTCATTATTACTCTCTTTACTCCTAATGTCTTGTTTCATCTCTGCCTTTTGCGCACACACACACACACACACACACACACACACACACACACACACACACACACACACACACACAGATAAATAAGCCATTATCTAATCTTTTAATAACACAGCAGCAAGATTAATTCCTTGCAGGCCAGCTGTTGCTGCGACTTATTTATCTCTCGGTGTGTGTGTGTGTGTCTCTCTCTGTGTGTGTGTGTGTGTGTCTTTCTCTCTGGGTCTCTCTCTCTCTCTGTGTGTGTGTGTGTGTCTCTCTCTGTGTGTGTCTCTCTCTCTCTCTCTCTCTGTGTGTGTGTGTGTGTGTGTGTGTGTGTGTGTGTGTGTGTGTGTGTGTGTGTGTGTGTGTGTGTGTGTGTGTGTGTGTGTGTGTGTGTGTGTGTGTGTGTGTGTGTGTGTGTGTGTGTGTGTGTGTGTGTGTGTGTGTGTGTGTGTGTGTGTGTGTGTGTGTGTGTGTGTGTGTGTGTGTGTGTGTGTGTGTGTGTGTGTGTGTGTGTGTGTGTGTGTGTGTGTGTGTGTCTCTCTCTCAGTAGGGGGCAGCAGAGAGCTGGTGACCCCCTGTCTCTCTCCGGGGTCAGAGGTCAGATGGGAGCACGCTGACGTTGTTTACACTGTGAGCGGCCAGGAGTCAGGTGAGCTGCACGCTGCCCTCTGATTGGTCCGTTTATATGAGATGGACCGATGGAGAAAAAAACATGTTTTCGATTTGGGTTTTTTTTGTTTAGTTTTAGATTTTTTATTATTCTTTTTATTTGGTTTAATAAAATAATAATTTAGTTGTAGTTTTGTCTTCATTTTTGTTTAGTATTTTACTGATAGTTGTACTCACTTATATTGGACAAAAGATAAATATATATTTTCAAATCTTATTTGGATGTTTCTGACATTTTCTAGGTATTCCTCTATTTTAATTTAATTTATTAGTAAAAACATTGTTATGACGTATTTTCCTTTTTTTATTTGTTTCCTTTCCACCTCCTCCAGATATGTGCCCCTCCTTGCCCTTGACTTCCTTCCTCTCCTATATTAACATGATTCTGTGTCTCTGGTCATCCCCTCTCTCTCAGAGGGCTCCGCGTTGGAGGCGTGTCGTCTGCGTGTTCATCGCCTGTTGTCGGGTAAAGTTTTGAAGGTGGAGGCGGACGACATCGACTTCTACGCTTTCTCTTTCTACTACGACCGCGCCGCAGACCTCGGACTCATCGGTGAACACACACACACACACACACACACACACACACACACACACACACACACACACTCTCTTGAATGACATCAGATCACTTTTGATCCCTCAGCAGCAGGGGAACAAGGCGTTGAACATAATAGAGACGAGTACACAATGAACATCTCAACAAAAACACCTCAACAGAACTAAGAAGTAAAACATATCGTCCGCTAACGGTGAAAGTTACTCTGTGGGCTGTTCCGTAAACACCACGAAGGACCTCTGTGGGCTGTTCCGTAAACACCACGAAGGACCTCTGTGGGCTGTTCCGTAAACACCACGAAGGACCTCTGTGGGCTGTTCCGTAAACACCACGAAGGACCTCTGTGGGCTGTTCCGTAAACACCACGAAGGACCTCTGTGGGCTGTTCCGTAAACACCACGAAGGACCTCTGTGGGCTGTTCCGTAAACACCACGAAGGGCCTCTGTGGGCTGTTCCGTAAACACCACGAAGGACCTCTGTGGGCTGTTCCGTAAACACCACGAAGGGCCTCTGTGGGCTGTTCCGTAAACACCACGAAGGGCCTCTGTGGGCTGTTCCGTAAACACCACGAAGGACCTCTGTGGGCTGTTCCGTAAACACCACGAAGTACCTCTGTGGGCTGTTCCGTAAACACCACGAAGGACCTCTGTGGGCTGTTCCGTAAACACCACGAAGGACCTTTGTGGGCTGTTCCGTAAACACCACGAAGGACCTCAGTGGGCTGTTCCGTAAACACCACGAAGGACCTTTGTGGGCTGTTCCGTAAACACCACGAAGGACCTCAGTGGGCTGTTCCGTAAACACCACAAAGGGCCTCTGTGGGCTGTTCCGTAAACACCACGAAGGACCTCTGTGGGCTGTTCCGTAAACACCACGAAGGGCCTCTGTGGGCTGTTCCGTAAACACCACGAAGGACCTCTGTGGGCTGTTCCGTAAACACCACGAAGGGCCTCTGTGGGCTGTTCCGTAAACACCACGAAGGGCCTCTGTGGGCTGTTCCGTAAACACCACTAAGGGCCTCTGTGGGCTGTTCCGTAAACACCACTAAGGGCCTCTGTGGGCTGTTCCGTAAACACCACGAAGGGCCTCTGTGGGCTGTTCCGTAAACACCACGAAGGGCCTCTGTGGGCTGTTCCGTAAACACCACGAAGGGCCTCTGTGGGCTGTTCCGTAAACACCACGAAGGGCCTCTGTGGGCTGTTCCGTAAACACCACGAAGGACCTCTGTGGGCTGTTCCGTAAACACCACGAAGGACCTCTGTGGGCTGTTCCGTAAACACCACGAAGGACCTCTGTGGGCTGTTCCGTAAACACCACAAAGGACCTCTGTGGGCTGTTCCGTAAACACCACTAAGGGCCTCTGTGTGCTGTTCCGTAAACACCACGAAGGACCTCTGTGGGCTGTTCCGTAAACACCACGAAGGGCCTCTGTGGGCTGTTCCGTAAACACCACGAAGGGCCTCTGTGGGCTGTTCCGTAAACACCACTAAGGGCCTCTGTGGGCTGTTCCGTAAACACCACTAAGGGCCTCTGTGGGCTGTTCCGTAAACACCACGAAGGGCCTCTGTGGGCTGTTCCGTAAACACCACTAAGGGCCTCTGTGGGCTGTTCCGTAAACACCATTAAGGGCCTCTGTGGGCTGTTCCGTAAACACCACGAAGGACCTCTGTGGGCTGTTCCGTAAACACCACGAAGGACCTCTGTGGGCTGTTCCGTAAACACCACGAAGGACCTCTGTGGGCTGTTCCGTAAACACCACGAAGGGCCTCTGTGGGCTGTTCCGTAAACACCACGAAGGACCTCTGTGGGCTGTTCCGTAAACACCACAAAGGACCTCTGTGGGCTGTTCCGTAAACACCACGAAGGGCCTCTGTGGGCTGTTCCGTAAACACCACGAAGGACCTCTGTGGGCTGTTCCGTAAACACCACGAAGGGCCTCTGTGGGCTGTTCCGTAAACACCACGAAGGACCTCTGTGGGCTGTTCCGTAAACACCACTAAGGGCCTCTGTGGGCTGTTCCGTAAACACCATTAAGGGCCTCTGTGGGCTGTTCCGTAAACACCACGAAGGGCCTCTGTGGGCTGTTCCGTAAACACCACGAAGGGCCTCTGTGGGCTGTTCCGTAAACACCACGAAGGGCCTCTGTGGGCTGTTCCGTAAACACCACGAAGGGCCTCTGTGGGCTGTTCCGTAAACACCACGAAGGGCCTCTGTGGGCTGTTCCGTAAACACCACGAAGGGCCTCTGTGGGCTGTTCCGTAAACACCACGAAGGGCAGGCAACAATTACCTGTAGATATTATTAACACTAAACTGTAGTATTTACAGTATATGAGGTAGTATTTACAGTATATGAGGTAGTATTTACAGTAGTATTTACAGTATGTACAGTAGTATTTACAGTAGTATTTACAGTATATGAGGTAGTATTTACAGTAGTATTTACAGTATGTACAGTAGTATTTACACTAGTATTTACAGTATGTACAGTAGTATTTACAGTATGTACGGTAGTATTTACAGTATGTACAGTAGTATTTACAGTAGTATTTACAGTATATGTACAGTAGTATTTACAGTATATGAGGTAGTATTTACAGTATATGAGGTAGTATTTACAGTAGTATTTACAGTATATGAGGTAGTATTTACAGTAGTATTTACAGTATATGAGGTAGTATTTACAGTACTATTTACAGTATATGAGGTAGTATTTACAGTATGTACAGTAGTATTTACAGTAGTATTTACAGTATGTACAGTAGTATTTACAGTATATGAGGTAGTATTTACAGTATGTACAGTAGTATTTACAGTATATGAGGTAGTATGTACAGTAGTATTTACAGTATATGAGGTAGTATTTACAGTAGTATTTACAGTATGTACAGTAGTATTTACAGTAGTATTTACAGTATATGAGGTAGTATTTACAGTAGTATTTACAGTATATGAGGTTGTATTTACAGTAGTATTTACAGTATGTACAGTAGTATTTACAGTATGTACAGTAGTATATACGGTAGTATTTACAGTATATGAGGTAGTATTTACAGTAGTATTTACAGTATGTACAGTAGTATTTACATTATGTACAGTAGTATATACGGTAGTATTTACAGTATATGAGCTAGTATTTACAGTAGTATTTACAGTATATGAGGTAGTATTTACAGTATGTACAGTAGTATTTACAGTAGTATTTACAGTATGTACAGTAGTATTTACAGTATATGAGGTAGTATTTACAGTATGTACAGTAGTATTTACAGTAGTATTTACAGTATATGAGGTAGTATTTACAGTAGTATTTACAGTATATGAGGTAGTATTTACAGTATGTACAGTAGTATTTACAGTATGTACAGTAGTATTTACAGTATATGAGGTAGTATTTACAGTATGTACAGTAGTATTTACAGTAGTATTTACAGTATATGAGGTAGTATTTACAGTAGTATTTACAGTATATGAGGTAGTATTTACAGTATATGAGGTAGTATTTACAGTATATGAGGTAGTATTTACAGTAGTATTTACAGTATGTACAGTAGTATTTACAGTATGTACAGTAGTATTTACAGTAGTATATACGGTAGTATTTACAGTATATGAGGTAGTATTTACAGTAGTATGAACAGTAGTATGTACAGTAGTATGTACAGTATGTACAGTAGTATTTACAGTATTTAAGGTAGTATTTACAGTAGTATTTACAGTAGTATGTACAGTAGTATTTACAGTAGTATATACGGTAGTATTTACAGTAGTATTTACAGTATGTACAGTAGTATATACGGTAGTATTTACAGTATGTACAGTAGTATTTACAGTAGTATATAAGGTAGTATTTACAGTAGTATTTACAGTAGTATACACAGTAGTATGTACAGTAGTATTTACAGTATGTACAGGAGTATGTACAGGAGTATGTACAGTAGTATTTACAGTAGTATGTACAGTAGTATGTACAGTAGTATTTACAGTATGTACAGTAGTATTTACAGTATATGAGGTAGTATTTACAGTATGTACAGTAGTATTTACAGTAGTATTTACAGTATATGAGGTAGTATTTACAGTAGTATTTACAGTATATGAGGTAGTATTTACAGTATATGAGGTAGTATTTACAGTAGTATTTACAGTATGTACAGTAGTATTTACAGTAGTATTTACAGTATGTACAGTAGTATTTACAGTAGTATATACGGTAGTATTTACAGTATATGAGGTAGTATTTACAGTAGTATGAACAGTAGTATGTACAGTAGTATGTACAGTATGTACAGTAGTATTTACAGTATTTAAGGTAGTATTTACAGTAGTATTTACAGTAGTATGTACAGTAGTATGTACAGTAGTATATACGGTAGTATTTACAGTAGTATTTACAGTATGTACAGTAGTATATACGGTAGTATTTACAGTATGTACAGTAGTATTTACAGTAGTATATAAGGTAGTATTTACAGTAGTATTTACAGTAGTATACACAGTAGTATGTACAGTAGTATTTACAGTATGTACAGGAGTATGTACAGGAGTATGTACAGTAGTATTTACAGTAGTATGTACAGTAGTATGTACAGTAGTATTTACAGTAGTATTTACAGTATGTACAGTAGTATGTACAGTCGTATTTACAGTATGTACAGTAGTATGTACAGTAGTATTTACAGTATGTACAGTAGTATTTACAGTAGTATGTACAGTATTATGTACAGTAGTATTTACAGTAGTATGTACAGTAGTATTTACAGTATTTACGGTAGTATGTACAGTAGTATGTACAGTAGTATTTACAGTATTTACGGTAGTATGTACAGTATTATGTACAGTAGTATGTACAGTAGTATTTACAGTATTATGTACAGTAGTATGTACAGTATGTACAGTACTATGTACAGTAGTATGTACAGTAGTATGTACAGTAGTATGTACAGTAGTATTTACAGTATTTACGGTAGTATTTACGGTAGTATTTACAGTAGTATTTACGGTAGTATTTACAGTAGTATTTACATTAGTATATACGGTAGTATTTACAGTATATACGGTAGTATTTACAGTATATGAGGTAGTATTTATAGTAGTATGTACAGTAGTATATACGGTAGTATTTACGGTACTATTTACAGTAGTATTTACGGTAGTATTTACAGTAGTATTTACAGTAGTATATACGGTAGTATTTACAGTATATACGGTAGTATTTACAGTATATGAGGTAGTATTTATAGTAGTATGTACAGTAGTATATACGGTAGTATTTACGGTACTATTTACAGTAGTATTTACGGTAGTATTTACAGTAGTATTTACAGTAGTATATACGGTAGTATTTACAGTATATACGGTAGTATTTACAGTATATGAGGTAGTATTTATAGTAGTATGTACAGTAGTATATACGGTAGTATTTACAATATATACGGTAGTATGTACAGTAGTATGTACAGTAGTATGTACAGTAGTATTTACAGTAGTATTTACAGTAGTATGTACAGTAGTATGTACTCGGCACAAACATGAGTATTTGTGTTCAGGGAAAGATGTATATAATAAAGTATTATGATAAAGTAATAACGGTCTATATGTTGTGTTTCAGAGGAGCAGACGGGAGGCAGCGTCCGAGTCTCAGACTACAGCGAGGCGGCGGAGAGAGGTGAGTTATATTATACATATCTAATATACAGAGAGGGGAGGGCGCCCCCTGCTGGACGCTCTGCACACGGCACGACAGCATTATATCTAATATACAGAGAGGGGAGGGAGCCCGCTGCTGGACGCTCTGCACACGGCACTACAGCATTATATCTAATATACAGAGAGGTGAGGGAGCCCCCTGCTGGACGCTCTGCACACGGCACGACAGCATTATATCTAATATACAGAGAGGTGAGGGAGCCCCCTGCTAGACGTTCTGCACACGGCACTACAGCATTATATCTAATATACAGAGAGGTGAGGGCGCCCCCTGCTAGACGTTCTGCACACGGCACTACAGCATTATATCTAATATACAGAGAGGTGAGGGCGCCCCCTGCTGGACGCTCTGCACACGGCACTACAGCATTATATCTAATATACAGAGAGGTGAGGGCGCCCCCTGCTGGACGCTCTGCACACGGCACTACAGCATTATATCTAATATACAGAGAGGTGAGGGCGCCCCCTGCTGGACGCTCTGCACACGGCACTACAGCATTATATCTAATATACAGAGAGGTGAGGGAGCCCCCTGCTGGACGCTCTGCACACGGCACTACAGCATTATATCTAATATACAGAGAGGTGAGGGCGCCCCCTGCTGGACGCTCTGCACACGGCACTACAGCATTATATCTAATATACAGAGAGGTGAGGGAGCCCCCTGCTGGACGCTCTGCACACGGCACTACAGCATTATATCTAATATACAGAGAGGTGAGGGAGCCCCCTGCTGGACGCTCTGCACACGGCACTACAGCATTATATCTAATATACAGAGAGGTGAGGGCGCCCCCTGCTGGACGCTCTGCACACGGCACTACAGCATTATATCTAATATACAGAGAGGTGAGGGAGCCCCCTGCTGGACGCTCTGCACACGGCACTACAGCATTATATCTAATATACAGAGAGGTGAGGGAGCCCCCTGCTGGACGCTCTGCACACGGCACTACAGCATTATATCTAATATACAGAGAGGGGAGGGCGCCCGCTGCTGGACGCTCTGCACACGGCACTACAGCATTATATCTAATATACAGAGAGGTGAGGGAGCCCCCTGCTGGACGCTCTGCACACGGCACTACAGCATTATATCTAATATACAGAGAGGTGAGGGCGCCCCCTGCTGGACGCTCTGCACACGGCACTACAGCATTATATCTAATATACAGAGAGGTGAGGGAGCCCCCTGCTGGACGCTCTGCACACGGCACTACAGCATTATATCTAATATACAGAGAGGTGAGGGCGCCCCCTGCTGGACGCTCTGCACACGGCACTACAGCATTATATCTAAGATACAGAGAGGTGAGGGCGCCCCCTGCTGGACGCTCTGCACACGGCACTACAGCATTATATCTAATATACAGAGAGGTGAGGGAGCCCGCTGCTGGACGCTCTGCACACGGCACTACAGCATTATATCTAATATACAGAGAGGTGAGGGAGCCCCCTGCTGGACGCTCTGCACACGGCACTACAGCATTATATCTAATATACAGAGAGGGGAGGGCGCCCCCTGCTGGACGCTCTGCACACGGCACTACAGCATTATATCTAATATACAGAGAGGTGAGGGCGCCCCCTGCTGGACGCTCTGCACACGGCACTACAGCATTATATCTAATATACAGAGAGGGGAGGGAGCCCCCTGCTGGACGCTCTGCACACGGCACTACAGCATTATATCTAATATACAGAGAGGTGAGGGCGCCCCCTGCTGGACGCTCTGCACACGGCACTACAGCATTATATCTAATATACAGAGAGGTGAGGGCGCCCCCTGCTAGACGCTTTGCACACGGCACTACAGCATTATATCTAATATACAGAGAGGTGAGGGCGCCCCCTGCTAGACGCTCTGCACACGGCACTACAGCATTATATCTAATATACAGAGAGGGGAGGGAGCCCCCTGCTGGACGCTCTGCACACGGCACTACAGCATTATATCTAATATACAGAGAGGGGAGGGAGCCCCCTGCTAGACGTTCTGCACACGGCACTACAGCATTATATCTAATATACAGAGAGGTGAGGCCGCCCCCTGCTGGACGCTCTGCACACGGCACTACAGCATTATATCTAAGATACAGAGAGGTGAGGGCGCCCCCTGCTAGACGCTCTGCACACGGCACTACAGCATTATATCTAATATACAGAGAGGGGAGGGAGCCCCCTGCTGGACGCTCTGCACACGGCACTACAGCATTATATCTAATATACAGAGAGGGGAGGGAGCCCCCTGCTGGACGCTCTGCACACGGCACTACAGCATTATATCTAATATACAGAGAGGGGAGGGAGCCCCCTGCTAGACGTTCTGCACACGGCACTACAGCATTATATCTAATATACAGAGAGGTGAGGCCGCCCCCTGCTGGACGCTCTGCACACGGCACTACAGCATTATATCTAAGATACAGAGAGGGGAGGGAGCCCCCTGCTAGACGCTCTGCACACGGCACTACAGCATTATATCTAATATACAGAGAGGGGAGGGAGCCCCCTGCTGGACGCTCTGCACACGGCACTACAGCATTATATCTAATATACAGGAACAATAAATAAATATTAAAATAAGAATACAACTATAAAAGTTCAGGAAAGAGATAAATAAAAATAAGAACAAATAATATAGAATATGTGTGTAAGTGTGGAAACTCCAGTGAGTTGAAGCTTCAGCTCTTCGTTAGCACTTTGAAGGGCTAGCCTGCTAATATGACAATGACAGTTCGTTT
>CM053244.1:8623292-8648664 GCA_028583405.1 Pogonophryne albipinna
CTGTAAATACTACTGTACATACTGTAAATACTACTGTAAATACTACCTCATATACTGTAAATACTACCTCATATACTGTAAATACTACCTCATATACTGTAAATACTACTGTAAATACTACCTCATATACTGTAAATACTACTGTACATACTGTAAATACTACTGTAAATACTACCTCATATACTGTAAATACTACTGTACATACTGTAAATACTACTGTAAATACTACTGTACATACTGTAAATACTACCTCATATACTGTAAATACTACTGTAAATACTACCTCATATACTGTAAATACTACTGTACATACTGTAAATACTACCTCATATACTGTAAATACTACCTCATATACTGTAAATACTACTGTAAATACTACCTCATATACTGTAAATACTACTGTACATACTGTAAATACTACTGTAAATACTACCTCATATACTGTAAATACTACTGTACATACTGTAAATACTACTGTAAATACTACTGTACATACTGTAAATACTACCTCATATACTGTAAATACTACTGTAAATACTAGCTCATATACTGTAAATACTACTGTAAATACTACTGTACATACTGTAAATACTACTGTACATACTGTAAATACTACCTCATATACTGTAAATACTACAGTAAATACTACCTTAAATACTGTAAATACTACCGTATATACTACTGTACATACTGTACATACTACTGTACATACTGTAAATACTACCTCATATACTGTAAATACTACAGTAAATACTACCTTAAATACTGTAAATACTACCGTATATACTACTGTACATACTGTACATACTACTGTACATACTACTGTAAATACTACTGTAAATACTACCTCATATACTGTAAATACTACCGTATATACTACTGTACATACTGTAAATACTACTGTACATACTGTAAATACTACTGTAAATACAACCTCATATACTGTAAATACTACTGTAAATACTACCTCATATACTGTAAATACTACTGTAAATACTACCTCATATACTGTAAATACTACTGTAAATACAACCTCATATACTGTAAATACTACTGTAAATACTACCTCATATACTGTAAATACTACTGTAAATACTACCTCATATACTGTAAATACTACTGTAAATACTACTGTACATACTGTAAATACTACTGTAAATACTACTGTACATACTGTAAATACTACTGTAAATACTACCTCATATACTGTAAATACTACTGTACATACTGTAAATACTACCTCATATACTGTAAATACTACTGTACATACTGTAAATACTAGTGTAAATACTACTGTACATACTGTAAATACTACTGTAAATACTACCTCATATACTGTAAATACTACTGTAAATACTACTGTACATACTGTAAATACTACTGTAAATACTACCTCATATACTGTAAATACTACTGTAAATACTACCTCATATACTGTAAATACTACAGTTTAGTGTTAATAATATCTACAGGTAATTGTTGCCTGCCCTTCGTGGTGTTTACGGAACAGCCCACAGAGGCCCTTCGTGGTGTTTACGGAACAGCCCACAGAGGCCCTTCGTGGTGTTTACGGAACAGCCCACAGAGGCCCTTCGTGGTGTTTACGGAACAGCCCACAGAGGCCCTTAGTGGTGTTTACGGAACAGCCCACAGAGGCCCTTAGTGGTGTTTACGGAACAGCCCACAGAGGCCCTTAGTGGTGTTTACGGAACAGCCCACAGAGGCCCTTAGTGGTGTTTACGGAACAGCCCACAGAGGCCCTTCGTGGTGTTTACGGAAACAGCCCACAGAGGCCCTTCGTGGTGTTTACGGAACAGCCCACAGAGGTCCTTCGTGGTGTTTACGGAACAGCCCACAGAGGCCCTTCGTGGTGTTTACGGAACAGCCCACAGAGGCCCTTCGTGGTGTTTACGGAACAGCCCACAGAGGTCCTTCGTGGTGTTTACGGAACAGCCCACAGAGGCCCTTCGTGGTGTTTACGGAACAGCCCACAGAGGCCCTTCGTGGTGTTTACGGAACAGCCCACAGAGGCCCTTCGTGGTGTTTACGGAACAGCCCACAGAGGCCCTTCGTGGTGTTTACGGAACAGCCCACAGAGGCCCTTCGTGGTGTTTACGGAACAGCCCACAGAGGCCCTTCGTGGTGTTTACGGAACAGCCCACAGAGGCCCTTCGTGGTGTTTACGGAACAGCCCACAGAGGCCCTTCGTGGTGTTTACGGAACAGCCCACTGAGGTCCTTCGTGGTGTTTACGGAACAGCCCACAGAGGCCCTTCGTGGTGTTTACGGAACAGCCCACAGAGGCCCTTCGTGGTGTTTACGGAACAGCCCACAGAGGCCCTTTGTGGTGTTTACGGAACAGCCCACTGAGGTCCTTCGTGGTGTTTACGGAACAGCCCACAGAGGTCCTTCGTGGTGTTTACGGAACAGCCCACAGAGGCCCTTCGTGGTGTTTACGGAACAGCCCACAGAGGCCCTTCGTGGTGTTTACGGAACAGCCCACAGAGGTCCTTCGTGGTGTTTACGGAACAGCCCACAGAGGTCCTTCGTGGTGTTACGGAACAGCCCACAGAGGCCCTTCGTGGTGTTTACGGAACAGCCCACAGAGGTCCTTCGTGGTGTTTACGGAACAGCCCACAGAGGCCCTTCGTGGTGTTTACGGAACAGCCCACAGAGGTCCTTCGTGGTGTTTACGGAACAGCCCACAGAGGCCCTTCGTGGTGTTTACGGAACAGCCCACAGAGGTCCTTCGTGGTGTTTACGGAACAGCCCACAGAGGTCCTTCGTGGTGTTTACGGAACAGCCCACAGAGGTCCTTCGTGGTGTTTACGGAACAGCCCACAGAGGCCCTTCGTGGTGTTTACGGAACAGCCCACAGAGGTCCTTCGTGGTGTTTACGGAACAGCCCACAGAGTAACTTTCACCGTTAGCGGACGATATGTTTTACTTCTTAGTTCTGTTGAGGTGTTTTTGTTGAGATGTTCATTGTGTACTCGTCTCTATTATGTTCAACGCCTTGTTCCCCTGCTGCTGAGGGATCAAAAGTGATCTGATGTCATTCAAGAGAGTGTGTGTGTGTGTGTGTGTGTGTGTGTGTGTGTGTGTGTGTGTGTGTGTGTGTGTGTGTGTGTGTGTGTGTGTGTGTGTTCACCGATGAGTCCGAGGTCTGCGGCGCGGTCGTAGTAGAAAGAGAAAGCGTAGAAGTCGATGTCGTCCGCCTCCACCTTCAAAACTTTACCCGACAACAGGCGATGAACACGCAGACGACACGCCTCCAACGCGGAGCCCTCTGAGAGAGAGGGGATGACCAGAGACACAGAATCATGTTAATATAGGAGAGGAAGGAAGTCAAGGGCAAGGAGGGGCACATATCTGGAGGAGGTGGAAAGGAAACAAATAAAAAAAGGAAATACGTCATAACAATGTTTTTACTAATAAATTAAATTAAAATAGAGGAATACCTAGAAAATGTCAGAAACATCCAAATAAGATTTGAAAATATATATTTATCTTTTGTCCAATATAAGTGAGTACAACTATCAGTAAAATACTAAACAAAAATGAAGACAAAACTACAACTAAATTATTATTTTATTAAACCAAATAAAAAGAATAATAAAAAATCTAAAACTAAACAAAAAAAACCCAAATCGAAAACATGTTTTTTTCTCCATCGGTCCATCTCATATAAACGGACCAATCAGAGGGCAGCGTGCAGCTCACCTGACTCCTGGCCGCTCACAGTGTAAACAACGTCAGCGTGCTCCCATCTGACCTCTGACCCCGGAGAGAGACAGGGGGTCACCAGCTCTCTGCTGCCCCCTACTGAGAGACACACACACACACACACACACACACACACACACACACACACACACACACACACACACACACACACACACCACACACACACACACACACACACACACACACACACACACACACACACACACACACACACACACACACACACACACACACACACACACACACACACACACACACACACACAGAGAGAGAGAGAGAGAGAGAGAGAGAGAGAGAGAGAGAGAGAGAGAGAGAGAGAGAGAGAGAGACACACACAGAGAGAGACACACACACACACACACACACACAGAGAGAGAGAGAGACCCAGAGAGAGAGACACACACACACACACACACAGAGAGATAAATAAGTCGCAGCAACAGCTGGCCTGCAAGGAATTAATCTTGCTGCTGTGTTATTAAAAGATTAGATAATGGCTTATTTATCTGTGTGTGTGTCTGTGTGTGTGTGTGTGTGTGTGTGTGTGTGTGTGTGTGTGTGTGTGTGTGTGTGTGTGTGTGTGTGCGCAAAAGGCAGAGATGAAACAAGACATTAGGAGTAAAGAGAGTAATAATGAGGTACGTACGGGGGGGGGCTCCTCCCAGGACAGCGAGTCGAGCCGACATCAGGCCCAGACCCAGGTAGCTGAGCACAGAATCACTGATTATTGTATATTTCTTGTTGGAGGATAAATTGGAAAATGTACAAGAAAACCCCAGATCTTCTGTGAGATTGAAGCAGTTAATACAAACAGACGGTCTCTGGATGTGTCATTATGCTCTTATATATTCCGTACTTTAGTAAATGCAGTCTTTTACAAAGTAAATAACGCCCTCCTGCTCGCCTCTAAACACTCACTGATAAAGAATAACCAATCAACAGAGAGCCATGTATAAAACATTCAAATCTAAAACAAAATGTGTGTGTGTGTGTGTGTGTGTGTGTGTGTGTGTGTGTGTGTGTGTGTGTGTGTGTGTACCTGTGCGTGTACACAGTGTGTGTGTTGTTGAACATCTGGAAGGACCTGATGTAGTCGATGGGAGACGTCTGGATGGTTTTCTGCTCGGAGACACAGAGTCACTTTTTAAAGCAGCATGACCTACATAACAAATAAGACCCTCTCTCTCTCTCCTGATGAGGGCGTTCATTTGGGATTATTGTGGCATTTAGAGATTAAAGCCTCAAACAGGGAAGCATCCTGATGGAGGACTCTTTAAAGTAGAGACGCTACATACTGATATACACCTGAACATCAGCAGGAGAGGACTCTTTAAAGTAGAGACGCTACATACTGATATACACCTGAACATCAGCAGGAGAGGACTCTTTAAAGTAGAGACGCTACATACTGATATACACCTGAACATCAGCAGGAGAGGACTCTTTAAAGTAGAGACACTACATACTGATATACACCTGAACATCAGCAGGAGAGGACTCTTTAAAGTAGAGACACTACATACTGATATACACCTGAACATCAGCAGGAGAGGACTCTTTAAAGTAGAGACACTACATACTGATATACACCGGAACATCAGCAGGAGAGGACTCTTTAAAGTAGAGACACTACATACTGATATACACCTGAACACCAGAGGAGAGGACTCTTTAAAGTAGAGACACTACATACTGATATACACCTTAACATCAGCTGGAGAGGACTCTTTAAAGTAGAGACACTACATACTGATATACACCTGAACATCAGCAGGAGAGGACTCTTTAAAGTAGAGACACTACATACTGATATACACCTGAAACATCAGCAGGAGAGGACTCTTTAAAGTAGAGATACTACATACTGATATACACCTGAACATCAGCAGGAGAGGACTCTTTAAAGTAGAGACACTACATACTGATATACACCTGAACATCAGCTGGAGAGGACTCTTTAAAGTAGAGACACTACATACTGATATACAACTGAACATCAGCAGGAGAGGACTCTTTAAAGTAGAGACACTACATACTGATATACACCTGAACATCAGCTGGAGAGGACTCTTTAAAGTAGAGACACTACATACTGATATACACCTGAACATCAGCAGGAGAGGACTCTTTAAAGTAGAGACACTACATACTGATATACACCTGAACATCAGCAGGAGAGGACTCTTTAAAGTAGAGACACTACATACTGATATACACCTGAACATCAGCAGGAGAGGACTCTTTAAAGTAGAGACACTACATACTGATATACACCTGAACATCAGCAGGAGAGGACTCTTTAAAGTAGAGACACTACATACTGATATACACCGGAACATCAGCAGGAGAGGACTCTTTAAAGTAGAGACACTACATACTGATATACACCTGAACACCAGAGGAGAGGACTCTTTAAAGTAGAGACACTACATACTGATATACACCTTAACATCAGCTGGAGAGGACTCTTTAAAGTAGAGACACTACATACTGATATACACCTGAACATCAGCAGGAGAGGACTCTTTAAAGTAGAGACACTACATACTGATATACACCTGAACATCAGCTGGAGAGGACTCTTTAAAGTAGAGACACTACATACTGATATACACCTGAACATCAGCAGGAGAGGACTCTTTAATGTAGAGACACTACATACTGATATACACCTGAACATCAGCAGGAGAGGACTCTTTAAATTAGAGACACTATATACTGATATACACCTGAACATCAGCAGGAGAGGACTCTTTAAAGTAGAGACACTACATACTGATATACACCTGAACATCAGCAGGAGAGGACTCTTTAATGTAGAGACACTACATACTGATATACACCTGAACATCAGCAGGAGAGGACTCTTTAAATTAGAGACACTACATACTGATATACACCTGAACATCAGCAGGAGAGGACTCTTTAAAGTAGAGACACTACATACTGATATACACCTGAACATCAGCAGGAGAGGACTCTTTAAAGTAGAGATACTACATACTGATATACACCTGAACATCAGCTGGAGAGGACTCTTTAAAGTAGAGACACTACATACTGATATACACCTGAACATCAGCAGGAGAGGACTCTTTAATGTAGAGACACTACATACTGATATACACCCTGAACATCAGCAGGAGAGGACTCTTTAAAGTAGAGACACTACATACTGATATACACCTGAACATCAGCAGGAGAGGACTCTTTAAAGTAGAGACACTACATACTGATATACACCTGAACATCAGCAGGAGAGGACTCTTTAAATTAGAGACACTATATACTGATATACACCTGAACATCAGCAGGAGAGGACTCTTTAAAGTAGAGACACTACATACTGATATACACCTGAACATCAGCAGGAGAGGACTCTTTAATGTAGAGACACTACATACTGATATACACCTGAACATCAGCAGGAGAGGACTCTTTAAATTAGAGACACTACATACTGATATACACCTGAACATCAGCAGGAGAGGACTCTTTAAAGTAGAGACACTACATACTGATATACACCTGAACATCAGCAGGAGAGGACTCTTTAAAGTAGAGATACTACATACTGATATACACCTGAACATCAGCAGGAGAGGACTCTTTAAAGTAGAGACACTACATACTGATATACACCTGAACATCAGCTGGAGAGGACTCTTTAAAGTAGAGACACTACATACTGATATACACCTGAACATCAGCAGGAGAGGACTCTTTAAAGTAGAGACACTACATACTGATATACACCTGAACATCAGCTGGAGAGGACTCTTTAAAGTAGAGACACTACATACTGATATACACCTGAACATCAGCAGGAGAGGACTCTTTAAAGTAGAGACACTACATACTGATATACACCTGAACATCAGCAGGAGAGGACTCTTTAAAGTAGAGACACTACATACTGATATACACCTGAACATCAGCTGGAGAGGACTCTTTAAAGTAGAGACACTACATACTGATATACACCTGAACATCAGCAGGAGAGGACTCTTTAAAGTAGAGACACTACATACTGATATACACCTGAACATCAGCAGGAGAGGACTCTTTAAAGTAGAGACACTACATACTGATATACACCTGAACATCAGCTGGAGAGGACTCTTTAAAGTAGAGACACTACATACTGATATACACCTGAACATCAGCAGGAGAGGACTCTTTAAAGTAGAGACACTACATACTGATATACACCTGAACATCAGCAGGAGAGGACTCTTTAAATAGAGACACTACATACTGATATACACCTGAACATCAGCAGGAGAGGACTCTTTAAAGTAGAGACACTACATACTGATATACACCTGAACATCAGCAGGAGAGGACTCTTTAAAGTAGAGACACTACATACTGATATACACCTGAACATCACCAGGAGAGGACTCTTTAAAGTAGAGACACTACATACTGATATACACCTGAACATCAGCAGGAGAGGACTCTTTAAAGTAGAGACACTACATACTGATATACACCTGAACATCAGCTGGAGAGGACTCTTTAAAGTAGAGACACTACATACTGATATACACCTGAACATCAGCAGGAGAGGACTCTTTAAAGTAGAGACACTACATACTGATATACACCTGAACATCAGCAGGAGAGGACTCTTTAAAGTAGAGACACTACATACTGATATACACCTGAACATCAGCAGGAGAGGACTCTTTAAAGTAGAGACACTACATACTGATATACACCTGAACATCAGCAGGAGAGGACTCTTTAAAGTAGAGACACTACATACTGATATACACCTGAACATCAGCAGGAGAGGACTCTTTAAAGTAGAGACACTACATATTGATATACACCTGAACATCAGCAGGAGGGGACTCTTTAAATTAGAGACACTACATACTGATATACACCTGAACATCAGCAGGAGAGGACTCTTTAAAGTAGAGACACTACATACTGATATACACCTGAACATCAGCAGGAGAGGACTCTTTAAAGTAGAGACACTACATACTGATATACACCTGAACATCAGCAGGAGAGGACTCTTTAAAGTAGAGACACTACATACTGATATACACCTGAACATCAGGAGAGGACTCTTTAAAGTAGAGACACTACATACTGATATACACCTGAACATCAGCAGGAGAGGACTCTTTAAAGTAGAGACACTACATACTGATATACACCTGAACATCAGCAGGAGAGGACTCTTTAAAGTAGAGACACTACATACTGATATACACCTGAACATCAGCTGGAGAGGACTCTTTAAAGTAGAGACACTACATACTGATATACACCTGAACATCAGCAGGAGAGGACTCTTTAAAGTAGAGACACTACATACTGATATACACCTGAACATCAGCAGGAGAGGACTCTTTAAAGTAGAGACACTACATACTGATATACACCTGAACATCAGCAGGAGAGGACTCTTTAAAGTAGAGACACTACATACTGATATACACCTGAACATCAGCAGGAGAGGACTCTTTAAAGTAGAGACACTACATACTGATATACACCTGAACATCACCAGGAGAGGACTCTTTAAAGTAGAGACACTACATACTGATATACACCTGAACATCAGCAGGAGAGGACTCTTTAAAGTAGAGACACTACATACTGATATACACCTGAACATCAGCAGGAGAGGACTCTTTAAAGTAGAGACACTACATACTGATATACACCTGACCATCAGCAGGAGAGGACTCTTTAAAGTAGAGACACTACATACTGATATACACCTGAACATCAGCAGGAGAGGACTCTTTAAAGTAGAGACACTACATACTGATATACACCTGAACATCAGCAGGAGAGGACTCTTTAAAGTAGAGACACTACATACTGATATACACCTGAACATCAGCAGGAGAGGACTCTTTAAAGTAGAGACACCACATACTGATATACACCTGAACATCAGCAGGAGAGGACTCTTTAAAGTAGAGACACTACATACTGATATACACCTGAACATCAGCAGGAGAGGACTCTTTAAAGTAGAGACACTACATACTGATATACACCTGAACATCAGCAGGAGAGGACTCTTTAAAGTAGAGACACTACACACTGATATACACCTGAACATCAGCAGGAGAGGACTCTTTAAAGTAGAGACACTACATACTGATATACACCTGAACATCAGCAGGAGAGGACTCTTTAAAGTAGAGACACTACATACTGATATACACCTGAACATCAGCAGGAGAGGACTCTTTAAAGTAGAGACACTACATACTGATATACACCTGAACATCAGCAGGAGAGGACTCTTTAAAGTAGAGACACTACATACTGATATACACCTGAACATCAGCAGGAGAGGACTCTTTAAAGTAGAGACACTACATACTGATATACACCTGAACATCAGCAGGAGAGGACTCTTTAAAGTAGAGACACTACATACTGATATACACCTGAACATCAGCAGGAGAGGACTCTTTAAAGTAGAGACACTACATACTGATATACACCTGAACATCAGCAGGAGAGGACTCTTTAAAGTAGAGACACTACATACTGATATACACCTGAACATCAGCAGGAGAGGACTCTTTAAAGTAGAGACACTACATACTGATATACACCTGAACATCAGCAGGAGAGGACTCTTTAAAGTAGAGACACTACATACTGATATACACCTGAACATCAGCAGGAGAGGACTCTTTAAAGTAGAGACACTACATACTGATATACACCTGAACATCAGCAGGAGAGGACTCTTTAAAGTAGAGACACTACATACTGATATACACCTGAACATCAGCAGGAGAGGACTCTTTAAAGTAGAGACACTACATACTGATATACACCTGAACATCAGCAGGAGAGGACTCTTTAAAGTAGAGACACTACATACTGATATACACCTGAACATCAGCAGGAGAGGACTCTTTAAAGTAGAGACACTACATACTGATATACACCTGAACATCAGCAGGAGAGGACTCTTTAAAGTAGAGACACTACATACTGATATACACCTGAACACCAGCAGGAGAGGACTCTTTAAAGTAGAGACACTACATACTGATATACACCTGAACATCAGCAGGAGAGGACTCTTTAAAGTAGAGACACTACATACTGATATACACCTGAACATCAGCAGGAGAGGACTCTTTAAAGTAGAGACACTACATACTGATATACACCTGAACATCAGCAGGAGAGGACTCTTTAAAGTAGAGACACTACATACTGATATACACCTGAACATCAGCAGGAGAGGACTCTTTAAAGTAGAGACACTACATACTGATATACACCTGAACATCAGCAGGAGAGGACTCTTTAAAGTAGAGACACTACATACTGATATACACCTGAACATCAGCAGGAGAGGACTCTTTAAAGTAGAGACACTACATACTGATATACACCTGAACATCAGCAGGAGAGGACTCTTTAAAGTAGAGACACTACATACTGATATACACCTGAACATCAGCAGGAGAGGACTCTTTAAAGTAGAGACACTACATACTGATATACACCTGAACATCAGCAGGAGAGGACTCTTTAAAGTAGAGACACTACATACTGATATACACCTGAACATCAGCAGGAGAGGACTCTTTAAAGTAGAGACACTACATACTGATATACACCTGAACATCAGCAGGAGAGGACTCTTTAAAGTAGAGACACTACATACTGATATACACCTGAACATCAGCAGGAGAGGACTCTTTAAAGTAGAGACACTACATACTGATATACACCTGAACATCAGCAGGAGAGGACTCTTTAAAGTAGAGACACTACATACTGATATACACCTGAACATCAGCAGGAGAGGACTCTTTAAAGTAGAGACACTACATACTGATATACACCTGAACATCAGCAGGAGAGGACTCTTTAAAGTAGAGACACTACATACTGATATACACCTGAACACCAGCAGGAGAGGACTCTTTAAAGTAGAGACACTACATACTGATATACACCTGAACATCAGCAGGAGAGGACTCTTTAAAGTAGAGACACTACATACTGATATACACCTGAACATCAGCAGGAGAGGACTCTTTAAAGTAGAGACACTACATACTGATATACACCTGAACATCAGCAGGAGAGGACTCTTTAAAGTAGAGACACTACATACTGATATACACCTGAACATCAGCAGGAGAGGACTCTTTAAAGTAGAGACGCTACATACTGATATACACCTGAACATCAGCAGGAGAGGACTCTTTAAAGTAGAGACACTACATACTGATATACACCTGAACATCAGCAGGAGAGGACTCTTTAAAGTAGAGAAACTACATACTGATATACACCTGAACACCAGCAGGAGAGGACTCTTTAAAGCAGCCTCACCTCGTCCTGAGGCTTGAAGGTGATCTGAGTCGACCCTCCTCCCAGATCTAACATCCCAGCAGTGGAGGAATCGGCTCTGTGGAGGTCACCTGGGGGAATAATCCAATAACAGGCAATCAGTGTTTCCTGCCCACATTATTCTGACATCTTTATACCAGCATGTATAACATGATAGTGTGTGTGAGTGTGAGTGTGAGTGTGTGTGAGTGTGAGTGTGTGTGTGTGTGTGCTCACCAGTGAGGAAGTTGACGGTGATCCAGGCAGAAATCCCTGAATAAAAAATATCAAACAGATAAGATTTAAGTTCATTTAAGTCTTGTTTTATTAAGATAACGTGTTATGAAGAAAGATATACATGGATTTAAATGTTTTTCTATGAAGATAGTTCTATAAATAAAGATCTAAAGAGCTGGAGATGTGGTTTGATGAAGACAGGGTGCTGGAGATGTGGTTTGATGGAGACAGGGTGCTGTAGATGTGGTTTGATGGAGACAGGGTGCTGTAGATGTGGTTTGATGAAGACAGGGTGCTGTAGATGTGGTTTGATGGAGACAGGGTGCTGTAGATGTGGTTTGATGGAGACAGGGTGCTGTAGATGTGGTTTGATGAAGACAGGTTGCTGTAGATGTGGTTTGATGGAGACAGGGTGCTGTAGATGTGGTTTGATGGAGACAGGGTGCTGTAGATGTGGTTTGATGGAGACAGGGTGCTGTAGATGTGGTTTGATGGAGACAGGGTGCTGTAGATGTGGTTTGATGAAGACAGGGTGCTGTAGATGTGGTTTGATGAAGACAGGGTGCTGTAGATGTGGTTTGATGGAGACAGGGTGCTGTAGATGTGGTTTGATGGAGACAGGGTGCTGGAGATGTGGTTTGATGGAGACAGGTGCTGTAGATGTGGTTTGATGAAGACAGGGTGCTGTAGATGTGGTTGATGAAGACAGGGTGCTGTAGATGTGGTTTGATGGAGACAGGGTGCTGTAGATGTGGTTTGATGGAGACAGGGTGCTGTAGATGTGGTTTGATGGAGACAGGGTGCTGTAGATGTGGTTTGATGGAGACAGGGTGCTGTAGATGTGGTTTGATGGAGACAGGGTGCTGTAGATGTGGTTTGATGGAGACAGGGTGCTGTAGATGTGGTTTGATGAAGACAGGGTGCTGTAGATGTGGTTTGATGAAGACAGGGTGCTGTAGATGTGGTTTGATGAAGACAGGGTGCTGTAGATGTGGTTTGATGGAGACAGGGTTCTGTAGATGTGGTTTGATGAAGACAGGGTGCTGTAGATGTGGTTTGATGAAGACAGGGTGCTGTAGATGTGGTTTGATGGAGACAGGGTGCTGTAGATGTGGTTTGATGAAGACAGGGTGCTGTAGATGTGGTTTGATGGAGACAGGGTGCTGTAGATGTGGTTTGATGGAGACAGGGTGCTGTAGATGTGGTTTGATGGAGACAGGGTGCTGGAGATGTGGTTTGATGAAGACAGGGTGCTGTAGATGTGGTTGATGAAGACAGGGTGCTGTAGATGTGGTTTGATGAAGACAGGGTGCTGTAGATGTGTTTGATGGAGACAGGGTGCTGTAGATGTGGTTTGATGAAGACAGGGTGCTGTAGATGTGGTTTGATGAAGACAGGGTGCTGTAGATGTGGTTTGATGGAGACAGGGTGCTGTAGATGTGGTTTGATGCAGACAGGGTGCTGTAGATGTGGTTTGATGGAGACAGGGTGCTGTAGATGTGGTTTGATGGAGACAGGGTGCTGTAGATGTGGTTTGATGAAGACAGGGTGCTGTAGATGTGGTTTGATGGAGACAGGGTGCTGTAGATGTGGTTTGATGGAGACCAGGTGTGCTGTAGATGTGGTTTGATGAAGACAGGGTGCTGTAGATGTGGTTTGATGGAGACAGGGTGCTGTAGATGTGGTTTGATGAAGACAGGGTGCTGTAGATGTGGTTTGATGAGACAGGGTGCTGGAGATGTGGTTTGATGGAGGACAGGGTGCTGTAGATGTGGTTTGATGAAGACAGGGTGCTGTAGATGTGGTTTGATGAAGACAGGGTGCTGTAGATGTGGTTTGATGAAGACAGGGTGCTGTAGATGTGGTTTGATGAAGACAGGGTGCTGTAGATGTGGTTTGATGAAGACAGGGTGCTGTAGATGTGGTTTGATGAAGACAGGGTGCTGTAGATGTGGTTTGATGAGACAGGGTGCTGGAGATGTGGTTTGATGGAGACAGGGTGCTGTAGATGTGGTTTTGATGGAGGACAGGGTGCTGTAGATGTGGTTTGATGGAGACAGGGTGCTGTAGATGTGGTTTGATGGAGACAGGGTGCTGTAGATGTGGTTTGATGAAGACAGGGTGCTGTAGATGTGGTTTGATGGAGACAGGGTGCTGTAGATGTGGTTTGATGAAGACAGGGTGCTGTAGAATGTGGTTTGATGGGAAGACAGGGTGCTGGAGATGTGGTTTGATGGAAGACAGGGTGCTGTAGATGTGGTTTTGATGAGAGACAGGGTTGCTGTAGATGTGGTTTGATGGAGACAGGGTGCTGTAGATGTGGTTTGATGGAGACAGGGTGCTGTAGATGTGGTTTGATGGAGACAGGGTGCTGTAGATGTGGTTTGATGGAGACAGGGTGCTGTAGATGTGGTTTGATGGAGACAGGGTGCTGTAGATGTGTTTGATGGAGACAGGGTGCTGTAGATGTGGTTTGATGGAAGACAGGGTGCTGTAGATGTGGTTTGATGGAGACAGGGTGCTGTAGATGTGGTTTGATGGAGACAGGGTGCTGTAGATGTGGTTTGATGAGAGACAGGGTGCTGTAAGATGTGGTTGATGGGAAGACAGGGTGCTGTTAGATGTGGTTTGATGAAGACAGGGTTGGCTAGTAGATGTGGTTGATGGAAGACAGGGTGCGTGAGATGTGGTTTGATGGAAGACAGGGGTGCTGTAGATGTGGTTTGATGGGACAGGGTGCTGGAGATATGTGGGTTTGACATGAAAGACAGGGTGCTGGAGATGTGGTTTGATGGGAGACAGGGTGCGGTAGATGTGTTTGATGGAGCACAGGGTGCTGTAGATGTGGTTTGATGGAGACAGGGTGCTGGAGATGTGGTTTGATGGAAGACAGGGTGCTGTAGATGTGGTTTGATGGAGACAGGGTGCTGTAGATGTGGTTTTGATGGAGAACAGGGTGCTGTAGATGTGGTTTGATGAGACAGGGTGCTGGAGATGTGGTTTGATGAAGACAGGGTGCTGGAGATGTGGTTTGATGAAGACAGGGTGCTGTAGATGTGGTTTGATGAAGACAGGGTGCTGTAGATGTGGTTTGATGAAGACAGGGTGCTGTAGATGTGGTTTGATGGAGACAGGGTGCTGTAGATGTGGTTTGATGGAGACAGGGTGCTGTAGATGTGGTTTGATGGAGACAGGGTGCTGGAGATGTGGTTTGATGGAGACAGGGTGCTGTAGATGTGGTTTGATGGAGACAGGGTGCTGGAGATGTGGTTTGATGAAGACAGGGTGCTGGTTTGATGGAGACAGGGTGCTGTAGATGTGGTTTGATGGAGACAGGGTGCTGTAGATGTGGTTTGATGGAGACAGGGTGCTGGAGATGTGGTTTGATGGAGACAGGGTGCTGTAGATGTGGTTTGATGAAGACAGGGTGCTGTAGATGTGGTTTGATGGAGACAGGGTGCTGTAGATGTGGTTTGATGGAGACAGGGTGCTGTAGATGTGGTTTGATGGAGACAGGGTGCTGTAGATGTGGTTTGATGAAGACAGGGTGCTGGAGATGTGGTTTGATGGAGACAGGGTGCTGTAGATGTGGTTTGATGGAGACAGGGTGCTGTAGATGTGGTTTGATGGAGACAGGGTGCTGGAGATGTGGTTTGATGAAGACAGGGTGCTGTAGATGTGGTTTGATGGAGACAGGGTGCTGTAGATGTGGTTTGATGAAGACAGGGTGCTGTAGATGTGGTTTGATGAAGACAGGGTGCTGTAGATGTGGTTTGATGAAGACAGGGTGCTGTAGATGTGGTTTGATGGAGACAGGGTGCTGTAGATGTGGTTTGATGAAGACAGGGTGCTGTAGATGTGGTTTGATGAAGACAGGGTGCTGTAGATGTGGTTTGATGGAGACAGGGTGCTGTAGATGTGGTTTGATGGAGACAGGGTGCTGTAGATGTGGTTTGATGAAGACAGGGTGCTGGAGATGTGGTTTGATGAAGACAGGGTGCTGTAGATGTGGTTTGATGAAGACAGGGTGCTGTAGATGTGGTTTGATGAAGACAGGGTGCTGTAGATGTGGTTTGATGAAGACAGGGTGCTGTAGATGTGGTTTGATGAAGACAGGGTGCTGGAGATGTGGTTTGATGAAGACAGGGTGCTGTAGATGTGGTTTGATGGAGACAGGGTGCTGGAGATGTGGTTTGATGAAGACAGGGTGCTGTAGATGTGGTTTGATGGAGACAGGGTGCTGTAGATGTGGTTTGATGGAGACAGGGTGCTGTAGATGTGGTTTGATGGAGACAGGGTGCTGTAGATGTGGTTTGATGGAGACAGGGTGCTGTAGATGTGGTTTGATGGAGACAGGGTGCTGTAGATGTGGTTTGATGGAGACAGGGTGCTGTAGATGTGGTTTGATGGAGACAGGGTGCTGTAGATGTGGTTTGATGGAGACAGGGTGCTGTAGATGTGGTTTGATGGAGACAGGGTGCTCTAGATGTGGTTTGATCTGACAATCTGATCAATGATGACATGTATAGCCGCATGTCATCATTTCAGCGCTGGTTGTCTTGGTGGTGCCCAGCAAACAATGTGGGCTTCGTAAATAATTGGACAGCCTTCTGGGGAAAACCTGGTCTGATTAAGAGAGACGGCATTCATCCTACTTTGGAAGGTGCAGATCTCATTTCGGCAAACATTTCAGGGCTTTGTTTTAATCCATGACAAACTGGAGTTGAGACCAGGAGGCGGAGTCGCAGTCTTACACGCTTCTCTGCGCTCTCTCCTAGGCAGTCATCCATAGGAATCCCGAACCCAATAAAATACCCAATATTAGCGGTGTGTGTGTCTGCCCAAGGACAATTAAAGGTAAAACCTAATAGAGGTGTCATACATAATAACCTAATAAAAATAAATGTAACAACTACTACAGTGCAACAAAACAGGAATATTAAATGTGGTCTCTTAAACATAAGATCTCTAGCATCTAAAGCAATATTGGTAAATGATTTAATATCAGATTATAATATTGATATATGCTGTCTCACTGAAACTTGGTTGAGACATGAAGAATATGTCAGCATAAATGAGGCCACTCCACCCAGCCATATCAATACTCATATTGCCCGAGGCGTGGGCCGAGGAGGTGGAGTTGCAGCAATCTTTGACTCAAGTTTACTTATCAATACTAAACCAAAATTAAATTATACCTCCTTTGAAAGTCTCGTTTTTAGTCTTACGCATCCGACCTGGAAAACTTTGCAGCCAATCTTATTTGTTACAGTGTACCGTGCACCAGGTCCTTATTCAGAATGCTTATCAGAATTGTCTGAGTTTTTATCAACTCTGGTACTTAAAACAGATAAAGTAATTATCGTAGGTGACTTTAATATTCATGTTGACGATGATAAAAATAGCCTTACTGTTGCATTTAACTCTATATTAGATTCTGTTGGTTTCTGTCAGAGTGTAAATAAACCAACCCACTGCTATAATCACACTCTCGACCTTGTTCTGACTTATGGTATTGAAATTGAGCAACTATTAGTGGAACCGCATAATCCTGCTTTATCCGACCATTTCTTAGTAACTTTTGAAGTACTGTTACTAGACTACAAAGCATTAGTCAAAAGCTCCTGCAGCAGAAACCTATCTGTTAGTGCTATAGCCACATTTAAGGAAGAGATTCCACCAATACTTAACTCGATAGCATGTCTGCATGTAGGGGAGGAAACTTATACAAAATGTACACCACCCCAAATTGATCATGTTGTTGATAGTGCTACAGATGCGCTGCGAATAAAATGAGACTCTGTTGCTCCTTTGAAAAAGAAGAAAATAAAACAACATAGATTAGCTCCATGGCATAATGCCCAAACCCGCAAAATAAAGCAAAAGTCGAGACAACTTGAAAGGATATGGCGTTCCACTAAACTTGAAGAATCTCGTTTAATTTGGCATATTACTCTCAATGAATATAAGAAAGCACTGCGTAAAGCGAGAGCAGCCTACTACTCTTCATTAATAGATGAGAATAAGAATAACACAGATTACTTTTCAGCACTGTAGCCAGGCTGACAGAGAGCCACAGCTCGATTGAGCCTTCTATTCCCATATCACTCAGCAGTAATGATTTTATGTGCTTTTTTAACCATAAAATTGTTACTCTTAGAAACAAAATTAATGACCTCTTGCCTTTGACCAGTATAGTGTTATCAACAGCTCCCGGAAACGTAAGTTCTAATATTACACTAGATAGTAAACTAGAATGCTTTTCAGCCATTAACCTTGAACAATTAAATTCAATGATTCTCTCTTCTAAACCATCAACGTGTATGTTAGACCCAATTCCAACTAAGCTGTTGAAGGAAGTTTTTCCATTAATTGGCACTTCTTTATTAAATATTATGAATATGTCTTTATTATCAGGCTATGTTCCACAATCATTCAAAGTAGCAGTGATACAACCGCTTCTTAAAAAGCACAACCTCGATCCAGAGGTTTTAGCCAATTATAGACCTATTTCTAATCTTCCGTTCCTCTCAAAGATTCTTGAGAAAGCAGTCGCTAAACAGCTGTGTGATTACTTAAAAAACAATGATTTATTTGAAGATTTTCAGTCTGGCTTTAGAACACATCATAGCACAGAGACAGCTCTGGTTAAAGACACAAATGACATTCTAATAGCCTCTGACAAGGGACTTGTCTCTATTCTTGTTTTGCTCGATCTCAGTGCTGCATTTGATACTATCGACCATGATATCTTATTGCAAAGACTAGAGCACTTAGTTGGCATACAGGGAACTGCTTTAGGCTGGTTTAGGTCCTATCTATCTGAACGCTCTCAGTTTGTACGTGTCAATGATGAATCTTCCACGCAAACCAAAGTTAGCCATGGAGTGCCACAGGGCTCAGTGCTCGGACCAATTTTGTTCACATTATATATGCTTCCGTTAGGCAATATTATAAGGAATCATTCTGTAAATTTTCATTGTTATGCAGATGATACTCAACTATATTTATCAATCAAGCCTGATGAAATTAATCATCTAAATAAAATTCAAGACTGCCTCAAGGACTTAAAAACGTGGATGACCTTAAACTTTTTGATGTTAAACACGACCAAAACTGAAGTTATTGTACTTGGCCCGAAGAATCTACGAAACAAATGATCTAAAGATATACTAACTATGGATGGCATTAATTTGGCCTCCAGTGAGACTGTAAGGAATCTTGGTGTTATATTTGATCAGGATTTATCCTTTAACGCCCACATAAAATCAATTTCAAGGACCGCCTACTTCCATCTACGTAACATTGCAAAAATCAGGCATATCTTGCCTCAAAACGATGCAGAGAAACTAGTCCATGCATTTGTTACTTCAAGGCTGGATTATTGTAACTCTTTATTATCAGGGTGTACCAAGAAGTCAGTCAAGTGGCTTCAGCTGATTCAAAATGCTGCAGCTCGTGTACTAACCAGAGTTAGGAAAAGGGACCACATTACTCCTGTTCTGGCTGCCTTACACTGGCTCCCTATAGAACACAGGATAGAATTTAAAATTCTTCTTCTCGCCTACAAAGCCCTTAATGGGCAGGCGCCATCTTACCTTAAAGAACTCATTATACCCTACTGTCCTACTAGGGCATTGCGTTCCAAGAATGCAGGGTTGTTGGTTGTTCCTAGAGTCTCTAAAAGTACAATGGGAGCCAGAGCCTTTTCTTATCAAGCTCCACATTTGTGGAATCAGCTTCCAGTTTGTGTTCGGGCGGCAGACACCCTATCCGTTTTTAAGAGTGCGCTTAAGACCTTCCTTTTTGATAAAGCTTATAGTTAGGGCTGATTAGATTCAGCCCCTAGTTTTGCTGATAGGCTTAGTTTGTCGGGGGACATCTTACTTCTTCCTTCTCTCTGTCTATACCTGTGTACTCTCATGTTCCGATTAACCCAGCTTCCCCAAATTTCTTTCTTTTTGGTGTCTATATACGCTGGGATCCGGAGTCATGGATGATCCTGCGGTCCTGTGTCCTGCATCGCGAGCCCTGGATCTTGAGTCGTGGCTGTGGTCATGGATCATAGGTCCTGGATGGATATCCTCGTGGATTCGTCTTCCTATTATACAAACACATGCATTTCCAAACATTTGGACTACCTATGTTGCAAATGTATTATCATTTCAATTTACACACGGCATCTATTGCACGTCTGTCCGTCCTGGGAGAGGGATCCCTCCTCTGTTGCTCTCCCTGAGGTTTCTCCCATTTTTCCCTTTAAAACTGTGGGTTTTCTTCGGAAGTTTTTCCTTGTACGATGTGAGGGTCTAAGGACAGAGGGTGTCGTATTGTCATACTGATATTTTGTACAAACTGTGAAGTCCACTGAGACAAATGTAACATTTGTGATATTGGGCTATATAAATAAACATTGATTGATTGATTGATTGATTGATGAAGACAGGGTGCTGGAGATGTGGTTTGATGGAGACAGGGTGCTGTAGATGTGGTTTGATGAAGACAGGGTGCTGGAGATGTGGTTTGATGAAGACAGGGTGCTGTAGATGTGGTTTGATGGAGACAGGGTGCTGGTTTGATGAAGACAGGGTGCTGGTTTGATGAAGACAGGGTGCTGTAGATGTGGTTTGATGAAGACAGGGTGCTGTAGATGTGGTTTGATGAAGACAGGGTGCTGTAGATGTGGTTTGATGGAGACAGGGTGCTGTAGATGTGGTTTGATGAAGACAGGGTGCTGGAGATGTGGTTTGATGGAGACAGGGTGCTGGAGATGTGGTTTGATGGAGACAGGGTGCTGTAGATGTGGTTTGATGGAGACAGGGTGCTGTAGATGTGGTTTGATGGAGACAGGGTGCTGTAGATGTGGTTTGATGAAGACAGGGTGCTGTAGATGTGGTTTGATGAAGACAGGGTGCTGTAGATGTGGTTTGATGGAGACAGGGTGCTGTAGATGTGGTTTGATGGAGACAGGGTGCTGTAGATGTGGTTTGATGAAGACAGGGTGCTGTAGATGTGGTTTGATGGAGACAGGGTGCTGTAGATGTGGTTTGATGAAGACAGGGTGCTGTAGATGTGGTTTGATGAAGACAGGGTGCTGGAGATGTGGTTTGATGAAGACAGGGTGCTGTAGATGTGGTTTGATGGAGACAGGGTGCTGTAGATGTGGTTTGATGAAGACAGGGTGCTGTAGATGTGGTTTGATGAAGACAGGGTGCTGGAGATGTGGTTTGATGGAGACAGGGTGCTGGAGATGTGGTTTGATGGAGACAGGGTGCTGTAGATGTGGTTTGATGGAGACAGGGTGCTGTAGATGTGGTTTGATGAAGACAGGGTGCTGGAGATGTGGTTTGATGGAGACAGGGTGCTGGAGATGTGGTTTGATGGAGACAGGGTGCTGTAGATGTGGTTTGATGAAGACAGGGTGCTGTAGATGTGGTTTGATGAAGACAGGGTGCTGTAGATGTGGTTTGATGAAGACAGGGTGCTGTAGATGTGGTTTGATGGAGACAGGGTGCTGTAGATGTGGTTTGATGGAGACAGGGTGCTGTAGATGAAGGTCTGAAATGTACAGCTGTGATTGAGGTCACTGCAGGCGACATTAGTGGCTTTAGCATTAGAGCTTTTTTCCTCGTGCCATCTGACCCCTCTCTCTCAGAAACGGTATCATGAGGCTTTACCTCTAAGAAGCCATTTTCCAAACAAAACAAACATCAGCGTTCACCGTGAGCTCAAACACGGAGCTAAAAACGGCACTTAGGCCTCGCTCGCCTGCTGCATTAACAATAAGTCGCTGCATGCTAACGCTAATCTGCGCGCCGGATGACTCCAAGACCGAGGAGGGCGTCCATTAGAGGCCCGCAGATAATTCAGTAATCATTTAAAGACTTTTAGTAACGAGCTGATCCTCGCAGGAGCAGAACCAGGTCGGAGGAACCGGGATAATAATCCTCCAAGATTACCGGGACATTATCCCGCCCAATAATTGCTTCTATGAACTACTTTCTGAAGGATTGGATTATAGTGGGGGTGCTACACATGTGATGTGTGCAGCTCCAGCATGCATTATCATTAATGTATTATACATTATACATTACAGAGGCTTTGGTGGGCATTGTGGTGGGAGAGGAGGGTCAAACAGCAGCCAACATCTGGCAGATATCTGACCGAAACATCCATAAAATCAACACGGTAACCTCCATAAGATCAACACGGTAACTTCCATAAGATCAACACGGTAACCTCCATAAGATCAACACGGTAACCTCCATAAGATCAACACGGTAACCTCCATAAGATCAACACGGTAACCTCCATAAGATCAACACGGTAACCTCCATAAGATCAACACGGTAACGTCCATAAGATCAACACGGTAACCTCCATAAGATCAACACGGTAACCTCCATAGGATCAACACGGTAACCTCCATAAGATGAACACGGTAACCTCCATAAGATCAACACGGTAACCTCCATAGGATCAACACGGTAACCTCCATAAGATCAACACGGTAACCTCCATAGGATCAACACGGTAACCTCCATAGGATCAACACGGTAACCTCCATAAGATCAACACGGTAACCTCCATAAGATCACCACGGTAACCTCCATAAGATCAACACGGTAACCTCCATAAGATCAACACGGTAACCTCCATAAGATCAACACGGTAACCTCCATAAGATCAACACGGTAACCTCCATAAGATCAACACGGTAACCTCCATAAGATCAACACGGTAACCTCCATAAGATCAACACGGTAACGTCCATAAGATCAACACGGTAACCTCCATAAGATCAACACGGTAACCTCCATAAGATCAACACGGTAACCTCCATAAGATCACCACGGTAACCTCCATAAGATCAACACGGTAACCTCCATAAGATCAACACGGTAACCTCCATAAGATCAACACGGTAACCTCCATAAGATGAACACGGTAACCTCCATAAGATCAACACGGTAACCTCCATAAGATCAACACGGTAACCTCCATAAGATCAACACGGTAACCGCTAGGGATGTAACGATATACCGAATATCGCGGTATCGCGGTAAATAAACGTCCCAATACCGTCGTGAGACTGACAAAATCTACCGCGATAAAAAAAAAAAATGTTTTTTAAAAAAATATATTATTTTTTTAAAACACTTTTTTTTGTTTTAAACATTTATTTAACCAGATGGTCTCATTGAGATCATCGATCTCTTTTTCAAGAGAGACCTGTCCAACATGGCAGCAAGTAGGTTACAACATGAACATAAAACAACAGAACACAAAAGGACATCGTATTTATATGGGGGTTATTCCCTATCTTTATTCAAGAGCGTGGTATTTAAATTTGAGAGCATACTTTATGTATTTATTTCCCTCAAACCCTGTCCTCGCACTCAAACAGTGCCTGCTTGCACTTAGATTTGCTCTGCTTCTGCTCAAACTGTACACTTGCACTCAAATATATTGCTGCTTACAGATTTGTTCTGCTCTCAGATTTATTCTGTGCGCGCTCGAAACTTTTGTGCAACAATCCTGTCAAAATCCCTCAACCAATAGGAGGCCAGGTGTCCTTGCGGGTGCGTTCGCTTTACTTATTACAGCGTCCCGTAAGGGCGGTTACTCTTTGGTTTATAAACTCCCGCCCTCCACGGCTTTATAACATAGCATGTACTGTTCACGAGAGAGCACGCTCGTGAACTGTCAACGGGGGGGGGGCGGTGTTATGCCGTGTGTGCATGATGCACCTCGCGGGAGCGCGCACAGCGTAAAGCAAAACCTCTCAGACATGTATTGATCTGTACGGCAAAGTACGGTTTGGAAACTATATCGTTTCCTTTTGGAGGGCATGCATAACACGGCATAACACCAGAGCCTCGCTGCGGGGAAACGTTGGCGCTGTTCCGAGCTTGTTCTAATCTGTCAAAATGACAGACTGCTTTCAGATTTTTCCGTCATTGTTAAATAAAATATTCGGTTAACGCGACCACTGCTGTCCCAGCAACATCAGTACCAAGCCAGAGAGTTGTTTCCAGAGCAGGGGAAATTGTAAATGCCCAAACATCCCAGCTTATAAATACCTGGAAATGTGGACATTCTCATATTCCTAAAAACCTGTCTGATGATGCCGAGTGAGTGACTAGTGAGTTTGAGTTGAGTTACTTGAAAAACTAAAGTGAAACTTGATTTATTTTATTGCATGGTCTGATTATTAAATGTCCTTGTTTATTTGTGAGATGCAGTTGCACAAAGAAAATGCCTACTTTGTTTGGTAGTACTATAGGTACAAAAACACTGGTTTTCTTGTTCCAGTCTGTTACTGTCACTTTGTTTTTGACAATACTGCTATCCTACTAAAATGCTGTACAAATCAGACTTATTATTTAATAAAGAAACATTTTCCGAGTAAAAAAAATTTGTATTGAAAAAAAATAATATTTTTTTTCCCCCTTTATTATTCAATATCGCGATAAATACCGTACCGTGGACTTGTTATCGCGATATTATCGTACCGTGAGTTTTTGGTATCGTTACATCCCTAGTAACCGCTATAAGATAAACACGGTAACCTCCATAAGATCAACACGGTAACCTCCATAAGATCACCACGGTAACCTCCATAAGATCAACACGGTAACCTCCATAAGATCAACACGGTAACCTCCATAAGATCACCACGGTAACCTCCATAAGATCAACACGGTAACCTCCATAAGATCAACACGGTAACCTCCATAAGATCAACACGGTAACCTCCATAAGATCACCACGGTAACCTCCATAAGATCACCACGGTAACGTCCATAAGATCACCACGATAACCTCCATAAGATCAACACGGTAACCTCCATAAGATCAACACGGTAACCTCCATAAGATCACCACGGTAACCTCCATAAGATCAACACGGTAACCTCCATAAGATCACCACGGTAACCTCCATAAGATCAACACGGTAACCTCCATAAGATCAACACGGTAACCTCCATAAGATCACCACGGTAACCTCCATAAGATCAACACGGTAACCTCCATAA